>CM022301.1:606956993-607225499 GCA_011799875.1 Thinopyrum elongatum | reverse complement strand
TTCTGACTTCATCTGTTATTTTTCATGCATTTACTGATTTTTTTTGAGCTAAATGACCCTGAAATTGAAAAGCACTTCACATGAACTCTGAAGAGGTTGAAAATTGGCATGATATCATCATTTCACCCACATAGCATGGGCTAAAAAGTTGAGAGGGTTACGGCAAAAACTGGATGCACTTCGTGTACAAAATGGACAATCTCTTTCGAAGTTTCATGGTTTCGGACAAAAACTCAACTGTTACAAAAGGGATTTCATTTTTTTAAACTTATTTGAACTCCAGACTTTTTGTGTGTTCAAAATGAACCATTCAAAGCCACATCATCAATTTTCAACCCTTTCTGACTTCATCTGTTATTTTTCATGCATTTACTGATTTTTTTTGAGCTAAATGACCCTGAAATTGAAAAGCACTTCACATGAACTCTGAAGAGGTTGAAAATTGGCATGATATCATCATTTCACCCACATAGCATGGGCTAAAAAGTTGAGAGGGTTACGGCAAAAACTGGATGCACTTCGTGTACAAAATGGACAATCTCTATCGAAGTATCAGGTTTCGGACGAAAACATGTGTTACAAAGGGATTTCATTGTTTTGAACTATTTGAACTCCAGACTTTTGTGTGTTCAAAAATGAACCATTCAAAGCCACATCATCAATTTTCAACCCTTTCTAACTTCATCTATTATTTTTCATGCATTTACTGATTTTTTGAGCTAATGACCCTGAAATTGAAAAGCACTTCAGATGAACTCTGAAGAGGTTGAAAATTGGCATGGTATCATCATTTCACCCACATAGATGTGCTAAAAAGCTGAGAGGGTTACGGCAAAAACTGGATGCACTTCGTGTACAAAATGGACAATCTCTTTCGAAGTATCAGGGTTTCGGACGAAAACTCATCTGTTACAAGGGGATTTCATTTTTTTGAACTTATTTGAACTCCAGACTTTTTGTGTGTTCAAAATGAGCCATTCAAAGCCACATCATCAATTTTCAACCCTTTCTGACTTCATCTGTTATTTTCATGATTTACTGATTTTTTTTGAGCTAAATGACCCTGAAATTGAAAAGCACTTCACATGAACTCTGAAGAGGTTGAAAATTGGCATGATATCATCATTTCACCCAACATGCATGGGCTAAAAAGTTGAGGGGTTACGGCAAAAACTGGATGCACTTCGTGTACAAAATGGACAATCTCTTTCGAAGTTTCATGGTTTCGGACAAAAACTCAACTGTTACAAAAGGGATTTCATTTTTTTAAACTTATTTGAACTCCAGACTTTTTGTGTGTTCAAAATGAACCATTCAAAGCCACATATCAATTTCAACCCTTTCTGACTTCATCTGTATTTTTCATGCATTTACTGAATTTTTGAGCTAAATGACCCTGAAATTGAAAAGCACTTCAGATGAACTCTGAAGAGGTTGAAAATTGGCATGGTATCATCATTTCACCCACATAGCATGTGCTAAAAAGTTGAGAGGGTTACGGAAAAAACTGGATGCATTCGTGTACAAAAGTGACAATCTCTTTCGAAGTATCAAGGTTTTGGACGAAAACTCATCTGTTACAAAAGGGATTTCATTTTTTTGTACGTTTTTGAACTCCAGACTTTTGTGTGTTCAAAATGAACCATTCAAAGCCACATCATCAATTTTCAACCCTTCTTTTGACTTCATCTGTTATTTCATGCATTTACTGATTTTTTTTGAGCTAAATGACCCTGAAATTAAAAAGCACTTCACATGAACTCTGAAGAGGTTGAAAATTGGCATGATATCATCATTTCACCCACATAGCATGTGCTAAAAAGTTGAGAGGGTTACGGCAAAAACTGGATGCACTTCGTGTACAAAAGGACAATCTCTTTCGAAGTTTCATGGTTTCGGACAAAAACTCATCTGTTACAAAAGGGATTTCATTTTTTTAAACTTATTGAACTCCATACTTTTGTGTGTTCAACATGAACCATTCAAAGCCACTCATCAATTTTCAACCCTTCTGACTTCATCTGTTTTTTCATGCATTTACTGAATTTTTTGAGCTAAATGACCCTGAAATTGAAAAGCACTTCAGATGAACTCTGAAGAGGTTGAAAATTGGCATGGTATCATCATTTCACCCACATAGCATGTGCTAAAAAGTTGAGAGGGTTACGGAAAAAACTGGATGCACTTCGTGTACAAAAATGGACAATCTCTTTCGAGTATCAGGGTTTCGGACGAAAACTCATCTGTTACAAAGGGATTTCATTTTTTGTACTTGTTTGAACTCCAGACTTTTTGTGTGTTCAAAATGAACCATTCAAAGCCACATCATCAATTTTCAACCCTTTCTGACTTCATCTGTTATTTTTCATGCATTTACTGATTTTTTTGAGCTAAATGACCCTGAAATTAAAAAGCACTTCACATGAACTCTGAAGAGGTTGAAAATTGGCATGATATCATCATTTCACCCACATAGCATGTGCTAAAAAGTTGAGAGGGTTACGGCAAAAACTGGAGTCACTTCGTGTACAAAATAGACAATCTCTTTCGAAGTATCATGGTTTCGGACAAAAACTCATCTGTAAAAAGGGATTTCATTTTTTGAACTTATTTGAACTCCAGACTTTTTGTGTGCTCAAAATGAACCATTCAAAGCCATATCATCAATTTTCAACCCTTTCTGACTTCATCTGTCTTCACTTTTTCTTCGCTTGTGTCCTTTGCTTATTGCGCCGTAATCATGGATATTCTTCATCGCTTAACAGGGTGCTTGGGTCAGCCTTGACTTTGAAGGGAGGAATTTCTTGAAACTTTCGTAATCTTCAGACATGTCTGTCTTACCCCCACTCCAACGATGTCTCTTTTCCTGAAAGAACTAGTGGCGCCTTGGCTCATCGTATGATGTATTCGCTTCTCTATCTTTTCTTTTTCTCGGTTTGGTAGACATGTCCTTCACATAGAAAACCTACGCCGCATCATTGGCTAGGATGAATGGTTCGTCTGTGTACCCAAGATGTTCAGAATCCACTGTGTCATTCCGAATGTGCCTCTACCTGTACCCCGCCTCCTGACAGATTGACCCATTTGCACTTAAACAAAGGGACCTTAAAATCATGTCCGTAGTAAGTTCCCATATGTCCACTATGTAACCATAATATGTGTCCTTTCCCTCTTGGTGCTGCATCAAAGCGGACACCGCTGTTTTGGTTGGTGCTCTTTTGATCTTGGCGATCGTGTAAAATGTATTCCCATTTATCTTGTATGCTTGTGAGGTCAATACAGTGAAGATGGTCCCCTGGACAACGAGTACAGCTCATCAGAAACAGTGTTGTCACCTCTGAGACGTGTTTCCAACCAACTGCCGAAAGTCCTGATGTGTTCAATGTAATCAGTCGTCACACACTGTCCGGGTGTTTGGAGCGCAGAATGTCTTGTGTCAGACGAACCGGGACCAATGCCCACGAGGCCCGGCCGGCCCCCTGGGCGCATGAACCGGGACGTATACCCCTATGGGTCCCGGTTCGTGACTGAACCGGGACTAATGGGCTGGGCTGGCCCGAACCAAAGCCCTGTTTTCTACTAGTGCAAACAAAACAAAAACTAGTAAGTCAATAAAAGAGGGGACAGTTAAAAAATCTTCTAGGAAAACCAGTGAAAAAACCAGAGATAGGAGTGGAAAATCAAAAATGAGAGACAGATGTGGAGAACATATGTAAGGTGAGCGAAGCACTCTGCCTCGCAGAAAAAGGAACGATATTCTTTTTTTTAAGTAGTAGAGAAAATTGAAATAAAGGAAAATTGGCAACAATAAAAATAGCGTGAAAGCTAGGGATATAGGAAAAAAATGTTTTTATGGATGGAAAATGTAGTAAAAGACCTGCAAAATGTAGAAAATAAAACCTTTTGAATTTTGGATCCACGACTTTTCTAGCTATAAAATGTTGCATCTTCAAAATTCAAGTATGCATTATTTTCTACAACATTTTATTTTATATATATCATGTTTTCTGTTTTTAAAATTATATGATACAATTTTTGTGTCGACTGGGCTGCCAACGCATGAATCCAAAACCACATTATTGTCAAAACCGCCTATCATGTGAATCAATATTGAGGAACCATGAACATTCCGCGCGGAGTTCATGGACGAAAGTTAGAACTGTGGCAAGCTTGAGGAATCAAATATGTATTTTCTTATTAACTTAAATTTATGTAAACTATTTTCCCACATTATATTTCACTGCCTGGGTACAAATAAAGCGGTACACCAGATAGCCGAAGCACTATGATGTATCCTTTTCAATCCCATGCACCAGTCAAACTTGTGATCAGAAGGACATGGATACCTGTAATGAAAATCATTTCAATCACAGATTTTGTGTTGTTTTCAAGTTTCAACAGCGGCCTACCCACACTTTGAGCAAAAAATAATATCAGCAGGGGCGTATCATTACTGGGCTCTGTTCGGGACACAAGATTTTCAGTGATTGTACCTTTTGCTCCCGGCAATCTGACAAGAAAAGACCTCAACGAGTTGTCAATAATTGTGGGAGAGTTGCACCAAAAAGCCTCGCACATATTTCACTGCACACGGTCCCTCTATTCTTGAAAAATCATCACGAACCATCTACCATGATGCATCAACACTACTAGGGAAAACCTTATACACAGAAGCTTAATAGTAGCGCGGGATAAAAGGGGGCGCTACTGCTAATTAGCGTAGCGCTTGTCTACATAGGGCGGGCTACTGCTATTTAGATACCAGTAGCGCGGCTAGAAAAAAGTCGCTGCTACTATAATTGTCACACTGTTGCCAACAGGCTAGGTAGTATAGTAGTAGGGCCCTATGGTGACCGCGACTGTAACTAGATAGTAGTAGCGCCTGTCCGTAGTCCGCGCTACTACTAAGACAGCCTTATTCCCCCGCCCCCGCCCGTTTCCTCACTCTCCATCTCTCACTGTCACTGTCGGGCCGTCAACCTCTCCTACCATCGCCGCCGTCGCCGCATTGCACTGCCGTCGCCGCATTGCTACCGGCGTCGCCGCCATCCCCTGGCCTCGGTAAGCCTCCTCCTTCTCCTCCCTCCTCTAGCTGCCCCTCCCCCCTCCTCGCCCCACTCTGCCTCCTCTAGCCGCCTCTCCTCCTCCCCTCATCCACCCCCTGCCCTCCCTCCTCTAGACCTCCTCCTCCTCCTCAATAGCCCCTCCTCCACAGCCCCTCCTCCCTCCCCCTCCTCCATCCATAGCCATCTTCCCTCCCCTCTCCACACAGTTAGGTTTTAGTTGATAGTAGTTGAAATGTAACACTTTGCATTGATTTAGTATATGCTTCTACTGTTGAATGTAAGATTTTGAATAGTATAGATAGGTAGAATTTGTTGTAGAATGTAGAAATACATTTTGAATTATAGAAATGTACTGGAATGCTATATGACAAATTTTTAGGTATCAAATTTAGTAATAGGAATTTCAGCAATCAAACTCTAAGTATATTGTGAAATTAGGGCATTTTTTCTATGATTCAAGAAGTAGATAGTAATTTATATCAAATTGGTTATTTACTTGATAGCTTATAGGGTTTTGCCGGAGAACACCTCCGAGTGGTTATGTTTTTGCCGAAGTGTTGATTAATTTCCGTTCCGGCAAATTCAGGCGCTCGATATGTCCTTTTTTAGCAAAGGTCATGCCGGAATTTTCCGTGGATTTGAGCATGACTTGTACTAGAATGTAGGAAATATCGAGTGCCTTGGATTTGCCGGAAAGGGCAATAAACGACATTTTGGGTTTGCCATCGAGATAATCTTTGAATTTTGAACACAGGAGATGTCTGATGACGATGGGATCCCGGAGTGCGGGTACTGCTACGATGACCGGGGTTTTGCGAAGGTTTCCTCAGCTCAAAATGATAGTTTTTCACCGTGAAGCTGGAAGAGACCTTTGATGTTTGTACGGTATGCAATGACAAGCATTATCGTAATTAATATCATCACTTGTGCTTTTGTTCAACGTGTAATTTCTGGATATTTTTCAATTCGATTAGTACATCCCGTGCCATGCTAGAATATATGTATGGAGAAGCTTGGTTTCAAAGATTTGAGAATATGGAGACGAGGAGGGCTCAAATAAGAACAAACATGGTTATGAGTTCTGGCTAAGCTGTACAATGATGCCAATCAATCCCATTTTGGTTGCTCTAATTGGGAAGCTATCTGCAAGGCATATGGATTTGAGGATGGTATGCAAATAAGATTGATATCCATCCGAAGATTATGATGATGATGATAATATCGACATCTGGGTGAATGTGGATATGCCTCCAGTTTTGCCTAGATGTGAGTTTGTCAACTAATTTGTTAAGTAATTATATTGCTAATTAAAAATATTTGGTGTTCATCGGTACTAAACTTATTTATTTATAATTGTCAGCTTATTTTTATCTTCAAGAAATACTCGGAAGGTTGTAGACAGCACATACTACAGCTATGGCTCCGAGCTTAATTGTGAGGAGAAGGTTATCTTGTCTCATTCAAGATGATGTTGAACCTTTAAAAACCAATCACTCTATCAGCCCAAATTTACCCGATACGTGCCACTAGTCCATAAATTGCTTGATGGTAACTTTACTACCAAAAACTTGGTAAGATTTTGTTAATGAAGGTACTTCATTGCGTACATTCTTCTTAAATAAACTACATTGCTAACTATGTATGTTACTATTACGTTTTTCAACAGAGGCTCCCGAAGGAGGTTGTGCCTAACTTGATGTTTATCGAAGGTGATATGCATATGGTTAGCTTACGACCAACTCCTTCGAGGGCTTACCACAGTGCATATCGATTTCTTCAAACGATGGAAGGCTCAAAATCAAAGAATGGAGCAAAGTGAGAATGCGCACACGCAACTAATTGGAGACAACATGAAGTGCGCAAGCCACAAGTTGGAGATAGGTTTATCTCCATTCTCCATTATGGAGAGGACCAGTTTATCTGTTTTATGGTATTTTACCTAGGAGAGAGGAGTAGGTCCTAGGTATTAAGAACAATTAGTTAATGTTGATTATGACTATGATGATGATGATGAGAAGTTGTTATTATGGCTACAATGTGTTAGAGTTGATGATGAGGAGGAGGAGTTGTGATTATGTGTTAGAGTTGTGTTATTCATTTATGATTATAAGTTATTAATGATATTATGATGATGATGATGATGATGAGGAGGAGGAGGAGGAGTTATTATATCAGTGGGTGAAAGAACCGCGAATTAGATTCAAGTGGATGGATCCAAAGTGACCAAGTTGGATTGCACTTTGGATCCATCCACTTGAAACTAATCCACGGTTCTTTGACCCATGATGTATAACTCATTATGATGTAATAACAAGATATAAATTGCTACTTTATGAAAACTTGTTAATGGTGTATGAATACGACATAAAATAAAAAGAAATACAATACTGCATAATAGTAGTAGCGCGGGGCAGAGGGGGCTGCGTAGTAACTACCAGTAGCGCGTTTTTAGACAGCGCTACTGCTAATAGGTATATCAGTAGGCTGGCAGACAACAGCTACTGCTAACATTAGCGTTAGCCAGGTTTTGGCTACCGAGGGGCACTTTCTCGTGGGTCACTGAGAAACTCGGTTACCACGGTTACCGCGAAATTCCAAGCAAATTCGGACGATTTTTTTTGGATTTTTTTGAATCCGAACAAAATTCATCAAAACTCCATTCAAAATTCATTCAAATTCAAAATTTCGGAATTTTTCGCTTGGGAAGTTGATTTCTCGTGGGGTACTGGGAAAGCGGGTAACCGCCCATAGTAACCGGTTTTCTCGGGCGGTACCCAAAACCATTGCTGTAGCGCCTTATCGGTAGCGCGGACCCCGCGCAACTACTAGCCATCAACCAGCGCTACTGCTAGGGTTTTCACTAGTAGTGCAACCATCAAGGACACGGCTCATCGATACCAGCCACAAGCAGATGTACATACAGAATTACAGATGGACGAACGATACATGCATGGAAAGCTCTCTCGAGGATGACAACAGCCATATGCCTATGTACTCCTACATGTACACGCCAGCCAGTATACCAGACGCAACAGTCTTTCCATTTGTATTTGGAGTTTGCTAGGCTAGCTCCTCGCCAGAAAACCAATCCATGTGTACAGTTCTTTTCCCATACGTACGAATAGACCGAGGGAGGAAAAAGCGTAGGTAGAATTCATGCCCAATCATGCGATCTGCGGTGGCCAGCGTTCGTGGTCATCCTGCATCTCTGCTCGTGCATATGGCCACACGCATGATACACCGATTGAAAACTAGGAGCGGGGTTGATCAGGTTCAGCTGCGCCTCAATGGCCAGCAAGCTAGTGGTGGGGCTAGCCGCGGCGGGAAGACAGCAACCATGGCCAACCAAACACATTGCTGCAGCAGCAGCACTCCCACTGATGTTTTCCAGATTAAGCTACAGCTATAGCGGAGCTGCGGCCAGAGGGAATTTTAATCATTGCAGATGCTGCAAAAAGCCTCTTTTCAGGGCCATCCACCCTCCTCAACCCAGAGAGCCACTTGGTTAATTTGCCTACCTCATGCGGTAGCAATTGCTATCTCACAAACCCAGTGGCCAGTGCAGATTTCTGCAGGATTGTATCCGGATCAGGGGAAGATCCAAGGGTGGCGTGCAATTGCCAATTGGTCACAAGCCATGGGAGGAGACAGGAAGCATGTGCGGAGAAGCGGGGGTTGTACAGTTCCGTTGCCAAGTCTTTCTGCATGGTTTCCTTATCGGACATAGTTCTTCATCGTGAGATTAAACTACATACAAAAATATTTAGCTAGACGGGGCAGGGAGCCAGAGATCACCGTTTCTTGGCCGGCCCCCTCCCCTTGCGGTCACCGGAGTGGCGTTAGTAATCCTCGTGTAGGTGTCCGCGGCGGGAAGAGCGTCGCGTCGTCGTCCGTGTTGTCGTGCCGCTGTCCAACGCCGAGGAGATGTAGCCAGAGAGGAGTGGACGATGCGGGACTGCTCCTTCCGTGTCATGCCGTTTGGCCTTGGTGGTCTCCTTCCGCCTCGCAGGAGCTCCAAATCCTCGATCCCAAGCCAAGCGCTTCGCGTTCTTTCATCGGAGGCGCCTAGCGTCCGTCTCCGCCGACGTCAGCGACCGGGCGCATGACCCCGCGGAGGAGCTACTCCTCCGGGTCGAACGGGCACGGATCTGGCAGGTGGGCGGGAAGGGCCGGCCTCCGCCACCCTCTGCCTCTCGTGGCGGGCGGCTTTCACCTCCGACTCCGGCATCAGCATCATTGGGTGGGCGCGGGCACGAGCAGCAACGCTCCCCGGGAGGATCTGGGGCCGGAGGGAGGAAGGAAGAAGGTCGCCCGGGTCGGATCTGGGCCGAGCGGAGCGCGACGGGCCGCTGCGCTGGGCCGCATTGCCTCGGCAGGCCACCGTGGATGGCGCAGAGCCGAGCTCCGCCAATGTCACCCTGGACGCTCAATGGCGATGCAGAGCGCATCTCTTCATCGTTCGGCGTCTTGCTGCCGGAGCCCTCCTTCTTCAAGAGGTCGTCCTAGTCGATGGGATCAGACTCGCTGCTGGAGGAGCTGTTGGAGCTGCCATGGTGGATGGGAGAGGGGACAGGAATGACGAGGGACTCTGAGTGAGCGGAATGGTGGTACGAGTGTTTTGACCGATAACTAGGGTTTGGTGAGGTTGTTATGGGGTCGTGGTGGGCCATAGTGGGCCCACAACCTATGTGGTAGGCATATCCGGAGTCCCCATATCCGCCCCAACATGGGGGTTGGGTATGAGGATTGCCAAATAGCCCGGATGTTTTGGCTGGATTTGCCTGGTCCGGTTTGGGTGGCTAAATCCTGATCGGGCAGTGGGCGGGCAGCCTGCCCAGGCGCGTTTGGGGCCAATATGGGAACCCTAATTGTAGATGCTATAAGGAAATCACTAGACATGTATACCGATGCACAACAGGATATTATAACTCGATAATATATATAATATATATATATATAAATATATATATAATATTATAATATATATATATATATAGATATCCTCCACATTGCATGTTTGCACGTATGATTCACCATACCCAGCTAATTAAAGTGTTCATGTACGTTTCGACAATATCGGCCGATCGATCAGAAGGAGGTGAAGGCCAGCTGCCGGTGTGTCGCCGCCGGCGTCGTGCGTCGCTGCAGGGGGTGTGGGTGTGGCGGCCCTCGTAGGTGGTGATCACCATGCGGCAGTCCTCCGAAAGCCGCTCCACGCGCTTCTTGACGCGGCAGTTGCTGTGGGTGCACCGGTAGTAGCTCCTGCATGCACCGACACACATACGCAAATAAACACACAATATACAGGTTCAGAGAAGCCAAGTTTTGCAAGAAAAAAAATCAGTAATGAATCCACAATAGATCTCTCGAGGACACAGTAAATACATCACACATATCATAAAATCTAGAATTAAAGTACTGGCACAGTTAACATACATGAACGCCTGTATGATACTCATTGTGGGATAAACATTGTAGTATCACTATCACACGTGTGCAGAAACATTGTCATGTGAAACATTGTGCACCATTTCCTGTGGTGCATCCATATGCAGTTACCCACGCCTATACTACTGCCGAACGTCATGAATAATTTCAGAGGAGGTCCGGTGGATTTTTTTTGTTAGAAACTAAAATAACAAAAACTGTTTTTGAATATAATGATAAAACACAGTAATATAAAATAGCAGGAAAAAAAATCACTCCAAAATATATTTTTATAGTAAAGTCAATCACAAACTAGTGATTCACACAAATTTCAAAGAATTCAAATTTAAACTATTCAAATTGGAAAACTAATGGCACAAACAGCAAGTTTATAATTTTTATTACCTAAAAGCAAAAAGAATCACTGAAAAACAGTTTGTATTTGGTTGTAAGTAGAAACAAAATAAAATAAATAAAGCAAAAAAGAAAAAAAACTAGAAAAAAAATGCCACCTACTGGGCCACCACGGCCTGAATACGACTAGAAACCCATCCATGGGCCAGGATTCAGGCCCGCGGAGGCCCAGCAGGCCCACGGGCAAAGAGTAGCAGAGAAGGCCCGAAAGCCTGCAGTTGAGAGGAGCTCGAGAGGGTCGGCGCAGCAGCGCTTATAAACCACTCTCGAGCTCTCTCAACTAGCGAGGTGGGACTAAACATCCAACCGCACCGCGCCAGCGCAAGGCCTTTGGTCCCGGTTGGTACCACCAACCGGGACGAAAGGGGGGGCATTGGTCCCGGTTGGTGGAACAAACCGGGACCAATGCCCCCCCTTTGGTCCCGGTTCGTGCCACCAACCTGGACCAAAGGTCTCTGTTTCCCGCCCATTGGGCTGCTGAAAAGAGACCTTTGGTCCTGGTTGGTGGCACGAACCGGGACCAAAGGGTGGCATTCGTCCCGGTTTGTGCCACGAACCGGGACCAATGCTCTGTGTATATAAGCAGGACTTAGGAATTTTTCAGTTTTCGTCGACCATTTATCCCCCGACGACGCCGAGCTGATCGACGCCGCCAGGCTGCCCGTGCTCGCCGTCACCGCCCGCTCCTCGTCGCCATCGCCCCGTGCCCCTGCCCTGCCCCGACGCGCCGCCCCTGCCCTGCCCCGACGCGCCGCCCCTGCCCTGCCCCGACGCGCCACCCCGTGCCCCGTGCCTCATCGTCGTCGCCCCGTGGCCCCTGCCTCGACACCGGTCGCCCCGTGGCCCTGCCCCGACGCCGCCCCGCGCCCCCGGCCGGCCCCGACCACGCCGCCGCCACGTTCGGTCCGGCCGGCCTTCTCCTCTCTGTTTTTTATAGATATATGATGATTTTTTTCCAGATTATATGTATGTGTGTATATATGATTATATGTCCTCTTTTTTTTTCAGATTTTTTTTCATGTATATGATGATTTGTTTTTTGAATTTTTAGAAAAATGTATATATGTATATATGTTCTCTGTGTATATATGTTCATATATGCAAAAGTTACAATTTTAGAAAATTATCTATGTATGTTCTCTGATTTAGTGCATTTTTGGTTAGTTTCATTTTTAGAAAAGTTTTATATATCTAGGAAGAAGGAAGAAGGAAGAAGGAAGAAGGAAGAAGAAGAAAAAGTTTTATATATGCAAAAGTTACATTTTTAGAAAAGTTTTATATATCTAGCTAGGAAGAAGGAAGAAGGAAGAAGGAATAAGAAGAAAAACTTTTATATATGCAAAAGTTTTTTTTTATCGGGTATGTCGTTGTCGATATACCCCCTCCCCAATAACTTCGACATGAGGGGGGGGGGTCGATATACACCCTCCTCGATAACATTTTTTTCCATGTATGTATGTCGTCATTGTCGATATACCCCCTCCCGGATAACTTCGACATGAGGAGGGGGGTCGCTATACCCCCTCCACGATAACTTCGACATGAGGGGGGGGGGTCGATATACCCCCTCCCCGATAACTTCGACATGAGGGGGGGGGTCGATATACCCCCTCCCCGATAACTTCGACATGAGGGGGGGGGGTCGATATACCCCCTCCCCGATAACTTCGACATGAGGGGGGGTCGATATACCCCCTCCCCGATAACTTCGCCGCGTGCTCCCCCGAGCTCGGCCTTGCTCTGCCACTGCTCCATGGTCGCCGCCCCCCATCGCCCGAACAAGTCTATGTATTATTTTATATCGCGGTGGACATATATCAAAGTTTGATCATATGTCAAAGTTTGAATTTTGACATATGCAACATTTGATCATATATCAAAGTTTGATCATATGTCAAAGTTTGAATTTTGACATATGCAACATTTGATCATATGTCAAAGTTTGATCATATGTCAAAGTTTGAATTTTGACATATATAGATTTATCAAGAATGCCCCCATTATGGATGTGCACAAGTTGATCCAATTTTTTTCTGATCTCATCTATATATATATTCTTCTATATGTCACGTTGTCTGTCAAAGTATTGAAGAAATCCATGGCTTCATCATTAGTCGGAAGTAACAGGCGTATGATGCTACGAAGCTCTACAAAGTTGTTTTGGAACGGAGTTCCTGATAGAATAATTCGCCTTTTGGTATGAATTTCAGCAAAGGCCTTCCAAATAGCGATATTCGGAAGGCTCTTGCTGAACTTTGTACCAAAAAGCGAATTATTCTATCGGGAACTCCGTTCCAAAACAACTTTGAAGAGCTTCGTACCATTATACGCCTGTCATTTCCGGCTAATGATGAAGTCATGGTTTTCTTGAATTCTTTGACACTAGACAACGTGACATATAGAAGGGTAGATGAGATCAGGAAAAATATGGACCATTTTCTGCACATCCAGAATGGCGTCATTTTGTTAAATCCCTTGTCGGTCCGGACGTCGGACATTCATGAGAGAGGCGGTCCGACCCAAACCCTAGAAGCGTTGTCGAGGCCACCCCAAACCCTAGAAGCGTTGCCTAGACCACCCCAAACCCTAGAAGCGTTGTCGAGGCCACCCCAAACCGTAGAAGCGTCGAGCTAGCTAGGTCTACGTTTGCACTAATATATCCATCTGTCATGTTTGTATATTAATTGCCATGTTGTAATATTTGAAGAAACTAGGGAGCATCGAGACATCGAAGCAGAACAGTTGTTGGGGGACATAATCCTCGGCGGAGGTGATGTCTTGTCGTTTCTCAACGACACCGATGGTCTGGAAGGAGAGGGTGAAGCAGACTCCGGTGATCGAACAATGGAGGTGGAAGGACATGATTATGATGGCTCCGGTGACGGAATGCCGGTGGAAGAAGGAGACCGTGATGACTGCTCCGGTGAGCGAACGGAGGAAGGAGATGTTGCAAAGTCCGGCGAGGTATATATATTAATTAAGCCTGTGCTGACTAGCTAATTGATGCATTAATTGTTTTGGTATGTACACATATTAACTCTCTTCTTTCTTCTTTTCTAGCCCTCCGGATTGAGCCAAACTTCGGTAACGAGACGAGGCCCGAAGAAAAGGTTGCGCCAGGATGAAAGGTTCACGATTACAGCAATCAAGGGCGATGGCCAACCAATTGAACCCAGTCGGACCAAGGAAGCATTTTCTGCTCAGTGCGGGGTTCTTGTTAGGGACATGATCCCGATCAGCATCCACCAATGGAATAAGCCTAAGAGCGAAGACCCTCAAGTGTCTTTTGTCAATGATAGACAGAAAGATGATCTTTGGACCGCGCTGAAGGCAAATTTCACCCTACCGCCAGAGGAGATTCCGGATAAGCCAGTTATAGAGCCATTGGTCAAGGCTCATGCTCTTAAGAAGATGGCAGATCTATTCAGGAGGTGGAAGAATGAGTTGAAATCAATGTTTGTAGACAAAGGGAAGACTCCAGAATTCACCGGCCAATTTGAGAAGATAAGAGATCACTGGCCCGCATTTGTGGCCCACAAGACATTGGAGAAGAGTAAGAAGATGTCAGCGACAAACAAGAAAAATGCTGCAAAGGAGTATCACCATCGCACGGGGTCAGGTGGCTACCTCAAAGCCCGGCCGTTGTGGGACAAGGCTGAGAAGGACCTGCTTGATAAAGGGGTCGAACCAGAGACATTGAACTGGCCAGACCGTTCAAGGACTTGGTTCTTCGGGGTTGGGGGAACCTCGGACCTTGAAACAGGGAAGTGCCGTTGGACGAAGGAGCAACTTGAAATACCCGTCAAGAAGCTTCAGAAGTATATCGCCGCAGCGCAGCAAGGGACGTTCGTTCCCGACAGAGAGAACGACGAGCTCACACAGGCCCTCGGGAATCCTGAGCACCCAGGACGAACACGAGGCACTGCAGGCTCCATTGCATGGAAGGAAGGGTTTCCCAGCGCAGGCGGTTACAAAACCTGGGAGAGGAGGAGGAGGAAAGTGGAGCAGACCGAACTGCAGAAGCTGAATGCAAGGGTACGAGCGCTAGAGGAACAAGCACTAGTTCAGAGGCAGCGACCTGCCGAAGCTACCCCAGAAGCTACCCCGCCATCTCAACGGAGAAGCAGCGTGGCCTCCACCTAGCTCCTTCAGCAGCCTCACTTCACGGCTCCCAGCTACCCCGTGGATGCTATCACGGAGGCTCAAGATTGCCACCTTATGGCGCAATGGCAGCACCTCAAAGTCAAGGCTGCTGTCGGCTTTGTTGCACCTTCTCAACCCGGCGCAACTTTTCACTGCCTTCCGATTCCGGAAGGCTATGCTGTTGTGATGCTCGATGAAATAACGGATGGATTTGAGGAGCTCGAGCTTGACCACTCTACCGGTGAAGGGGAGACTCAGCTGGGTCTTGCTATGAAGACTCCATGTCTATGGCGGAAGGAGCTCATCAACCTTCCAAACTAGACGCCTCCGCCTGCTCCTCCGCCGAGTCAGGGCACTCCGCCTCCTCCTCTGGCGAGTGATCAGGGCACTCCACCTCCTTCTTCGGCTGCTCCGGTGCGTGGAGGCACTCCGCCTCCTTCTCCAGCTGCTCCGGCGCGTGGCGGCACTCCGCCTCCTTCTTCGCCTACGCCGGCGCGTCCGAGCAGCCCGCCTCCTTCTCCGCCTCATCAACAACAGCGGAAGACAGCCGCCGCAGCTCCGGCTGCTCCGGCGCGTCGTAGCACTCCGCCTCCTTCTCCGCCTCGTAAGCAATGAAGGAAGACAGCCGTAGCCGCTCCGGCTGCTCCGGCGTCTAGCAGTACAGCCAGAGGCGGGAGGCAATACAAATTCGGTCCATCTCTCAAGACTCTAGAGAGGTTACCATACAAGATGACCGAGGAGGGAAACGCGGAGATCTGTCAAGCCCAAGTGAAGGACTTTTTTGCAAAGAAAAATCCACCTCCGGAGGAGAAGATGGATCCGTTGAAATTGAAGCGCACTTTGAAGAACCTGAAGCGACCACCACTGCCTCCGCCAGATGACAACCATGTCCGCGCTCTGAAAAAGGCAGTGGAAGGAGCGCGCCGGTCGGGAACTACTTCAAGTGACAAAAGGTTACAAGAACGAAGAAGAGGGAACAAAATTCCCCAGCTCGGCGAACAGGCAAACCAATTGTGCCCCCCGCTCATGGTGTCTAGCGATATCGTCGCAAATCTGCCGGGGATGCTGCCCGGTACCAATCCTGGTGATTACCTGCCCGATGATGCACATTTTGGTACAATGGAGGTGGATGAACACAAATACCAGTACGGGAAGCCTCTCGTCAGACCTGGTGATCCTCCTCTAACAACGATGATGCGAAGATTCCATAAGTGGTACATGGACGCCTGCAAGTCTGGGAAGGATATTTTGATGCTGAGAGTTAAAGAGGAGCACGACCTCGTTGGAATTGATCTATTGTCTGTTCCATTTGAGGAGTTCTTCCGGTTTTTCAATCAAAAGGACCTCGATAAAATAATCATCACTTGCTACTGTCTGTAAGTACTATACTTCTGTAATTAAGTCTCTATATATAGCTCAGCTCTTTCATTGCATGTATACATAATTATCCTCACTATATTATGCAGATTGAATATCGTCGAATGCAGAAATGCACAAATGTATGATATTGGGTTCATTAACACAAATCTCATAGATGAATGGACTGTTACATATCATGTGGAAGAAACCGAGGCCAACTTGCTACAATCATTGCTTAAAAATCAAAGCAAAGATAAAATACTCTTTCCTTACAACTTCAAGTGAGTGTTACTGTCTTCTGCATATTCGGTTTCCCTTATTACTCGAGGTTATAGTAATGTAATTGATGAGTTATGCATGCGTGCGCAGCTTCCACTTTATTCTCCTAGAGATTAAGCTTGAGCAGGGACTACTAACGGTCTTAGACTCAAGACGAAAAGATCCCAAGGAGTATGCGGCCATGACTGAAATGCTCCAGAAGTAAGTTCAATCGATCATTATCGCACCATATCGGCAACTTTGGTCATTTCCTGATATCAAGTAATTATTTTCTTTGTCTCGCAGGGTTTGGAAAGTGTTCACAACAGAAGTTCCGGGACTGCCGGGGGAGCTGCGATTTACACACCCGAAAGTAAGTAATACTAGCTAGTTCCGCGCATCTCCCATTGATTCTAGCTAGTTTCATCAATACCATTTATAATGCTTGATTATCAGTTTGATTGACCTTTATTTCTCGTAAAGTGGTTGTGGAAGGAAGGCGGGAATAATTTTTGTGGATACTACATTTGCGAGTACATCTACAACGCGACGACCTCTAAGTGGGGCTACTCTGAAAAACAATATGAAGTGCGTAAGCAATAATATTCACAATTTTATTTTATTACCATCATTTGTGTTGAGTTTCATTCATATATATGTATTGACCCCCTTCTTCAAATTAGATTTGGCAGATGCGGGATGAACTCCTACCACAAGATCGCATAAAAGCAATTCAAGAGGAATTGGCGGGATTCTTTCTTGACCACGTCATCAATCCAGCCGGAGAATACCATGTGGAACTTGACATCAGATGTTAGGGATTGTAAGAGATCTTATATTGTATATATGTAGCTAGTAGCGTCGGATCGATATACGAAAACTTGTTGTTCGACCAATCTCTCGGAGAAGGAGGAGGTCGATCACTTCTCTCTGTATATGTCCATGACGATCTTGTGTACTTAATGGTTTCCTTCATTTGCTTACTAGCTAGCGTGTCGAGTCCTCTCTATACGTATAGTACGTAGCGTCGACCAAGCACGGAGATAAGAGAGGACACTTCTCTCTAGCTATTAGCTAGCTAACACAATATATGAAACCCCTAAATTAACCCTACAAAACCCCCAAAACCCCCAAACCCCCGCCCCCCTTTAAAAAAAAACCCCAGCTCCTGAGCTGCTGACATGTGGATGACCTTTGGTCCCGGTTTGTGTTACCAACCGGGACTAAAGGCCCTCCTCTCTGGGCTCGCCGCAGCGGACACATGGAGCCCCATTGGTCCCGGTTCGTATAAGAACCAGGACTAAAGGTGTTGGGCTTTAGTCCCGACCCTTTAGTCCCGGTTCCCGAACCGGGACAAATGGGCCTTTTTCTACTAGTGTTGGTAAGCCAATAAGTTCTTACCAACTAAGTGATTTTTATTTAGGCAGGTAAATCATAGGTAGGATTTTATAAACATTTATTTAAACAATCATATTAATATGGGCAAGTAAATCATGGGCTAACGTACTAGAATATCTATATCCCCTTGCAAAACATGGGCAATTATCTAGTATTAGTAAAATTTCAATAATTTTTGGTTTGAGAGAGGATCAGAATTTTAAAATGTATTTTCTGAATTATACGATTTCTTAAAGTACACTTTCCTTTTTTTCCTTTGAATTTGCCAACCAAAATTTTTACAAATCTTTTTTTTTTCCATTTTCCCGATCCCTTTTCAATTTTTGGTGCTAAAATAGATTACCACATGTCAAACAACTGTCGACATCTCATCATTAGATCCGTTTTTAGTGGGTCACGGGTCAAATTGTAGACATTTTTAATAATTTCGGGACCAAGATATCCGGTATCACTACTATGGAAATGCTTATTGGTAGGACATCAGTGGTAGCGCTGGAAAATAGCACGCGCTGCTGCTAATTAGCAGTAGCGCTGGTTCGGGGCAGCGCTACAAGTAATGCTTTATCAGTAGCGCTGGAAATGGAAAAAACGCTACTACTAAGTGGGGACCAACGAGCCCACCGATACTAGCTGTCGTAGTAGCGCTGTCCAGAAAACAGCGCTACTACTAATAGCAGTAGCAGTAGCGCTTTATTTAACAGCACCGCTACTGCTAATGGGCCCCACTTAATAGTAGCGCTTTTCCTGGAAAGCGCTACTACTAAGTACCATAGAAGCAGCGCTTTATAGAAAACAGCGCTACTGCTAGTTGCGGCTGGTGCCAACTTTTCACCCCCTCTCTCCCTCCTCTCCCCCTTTGCCCTCCTTTCCCCTCTCCCCTCTCTAAGTTAGTTCTCCACCATTGTTGCCCATCTCTCTTCCTCCTACCTCTCTTCTCTCCCCATTAATGCCCTGCTCCACCATAACTCTCCTCCATAAATGGCCTTCTCATCTCTATCTAGCTACCCCATTTATTTGGCTCTCCCTCCATTGCATAGATATAGATCTAGCTAGCTCATCTCTCTCCCTCTCCATTAGTTAGCTAGAGTCATCTCTCCTCCCCAACAACTAGATCTAGCTAGCTATTTAGCCATCCACACTTTTGATCCCTATAGGTAGTGAAAGGCCTCATCTAACCATACTCGGTCTCTCTCGGGAGATAGGTGAGTAAAAAGTTGTGCATTTCAAGAATGGGAATATGTGTGTTTGGGATATGGAGAGATTTGTGTGAGCGACATGCCCCCGAGTTGCTTATGTTTTGCCGAAATGTCGATTTATTTCCGTTTTGGTGAATGTTGAGCAAACTCGATATGTCCTATTTTTACGCAAGGTCATGCCAAATTTTTATATGACTTTGATGCATGCATGCATTTTGTTTATAACCCTTTTGCTTGTTATACCGTGCAGTCTCAGTCATGAAGGTGAGTGGATGGAAGGTGGAGCGATACATGCAATCTGCGGTGATGGACATGTATGCAAATAATCGGACTAGGATTAGATGTCCGTGTACAAGATGCAAAGAAGGAGTCCTTTCGGACCCTTTTGATCGTGGCAGTTTGAAGACGCGCCTGCTGATGAATGGTTTCATGGATGGCTATACCTGGTGGATAAGTGAAGATGATGATGAGGACGTCCACATGGCAGGGAATAACGACATGGGACTAGACGAAGAGATGACCAATCGACACGAAGACGATGGCACCGGACATGGCGGCGGCGAAGAGTCCGGACATGACGGCGGCGGAGAAGATTCCGGACATGGCGAAGAAGAGTCCGGACATGGCGGAGAAGAGGCGGTGGTCACGCCGCAATCTTCGATGCTACTAAGTGCAATCGTGCAGGACCCTCATGTTCGAGACCTCCTTCGCAAGTGTACGACTAGCGAGAGAGCTGCTTCTGGAGAGGAGGCCAAGCAGGCGCAACTTGAAGTAGACCCGAAGACTCCGTTGTATGACACTAGATAATTGTTCCTCAAAATTGATTCACATGATAGGCGGTTTTGACAATAATGTGGTTTTGGATTCATGCGTATGGCAGCCCAGTCGACAAAAAAATTGTATCATATAATTTTAAAAACAAGAAAACATGATATATATAAAATAAAATGTTCTAGAAAAATTAATGCATACTTGAATTTTGAAGATGCAAAATTTTATAGCTAGAAAAGTCGTGGATCCAAAATTCAAAAGGTTTTATTTTCTACATTTTGCAGGTCTTTTACTACATTTTCCATCCATAAAAACATTTTTTTCCTAGATTCCCTAGCTTTCACACTATTTTTATTGTTGCCAATTTTCCTTTATTTCAATTTTCTCTACTACTTAAAAAAAATAATATCGTTCCTTTTTCTGCGAGGCAGAGTGCTTCGCTCAACCTTACATATGTTCTCCACTATCTGTCTCTCAGTTTTGATTTGCCCCTCCTATCTCTTGTTCTTTCACTGGTTTTCCTAGAAGATTTTTTTAACTGTCCCCTCTTTTATTGACTTACTAGTTTTTGTTTTGTTTAGTAAGCCAATAAGTTCTTACCAACTAAGTGATTTTTATTTAGGCAGGTAAATCATAGGTATGATTTTAAATACATTTATTTAAGCAATCATATTAATATGGGCAAGTAAATCACGGGCTAACGTACTAGAATATCTATATCCCCTTGCAAAACATGGGCAATTATCTTGTATCAGTAAAATTTCCATAATTTTTGGTTTGAGAGAGGATCGGAATTTTAAAATGTATTTTTCGAATTATACGATTTCTTAAAGTACACTTTCCTTTTTTTCTTTTGAATTTGCCACCCAAAATTTTTACAAATCTTTTTTTTTCCATTTTCCCGATCCCTTTTCAATTTTTGATGCTAAAATAGATTACCACATGTCAAACAATTGTCGACATCTCATCATTAGATCCGTTTTTAGTGGGTCACGGGTCAAATTGTAGACATTTTTAATAATTTCGGGCCCAAGATATCAGGTATAGAATTGATCTAGTTGCCTAGCTTACAATTTGCCAATTGTTGAGAGACCAAAATGGTTTTTCTTACGCAAAATCAGCTAGGATGCAACCTCAGGGAAACCGCCAACATCAACGATGAGAAGTTGAAGAAGATACCACATATGGAGCACATGCTCCTAAAGAAGTTGCACAATAGGTTCCTGTTCCCCGGCCGGGATGAAAGCAAACATCCGTGGGACGACAACTCCATGACAAAGATAAACTGCAAGGCGATGGTGACGTTCACCAGCGACTTGTCCGCCTGGAAAGTTAGGGTGAAAAAAGCGATTGCGAAGAATGAACCGTGGTCCAAGATTCATGCTGACAATCCGTCAATAAAGGAACCGGACTTTGAAAAATTCAAGGAGACTTGCGCTAATGAAGAAGTCAATCAAAGGTCGGAGAAAATGAAGGCACTCCAGGCCAGGAACACGCCTCCCCACCACCTCGGAAGCCGTGGTTATGAGGGGAAGAGGCACGTATGGGCCAAGGAGGACGTTGAACGTGAAAGTCACGGAATCCCAGACCCCTTGGCGGAGTTCGCCGACCCGCTGGAGTGTGACTGGATCAGGGCCCGGTACAAGTGGGATCGCATCAATAAGATCTTTTACACGGACCCGAACACGAGAGAGTTCATGAGAGGTAATTGTTATATTACCACCTTATGATATTAGCTTCCAATCAATTCGACTACAAGTTTTGTCACATTAGTAAACCATCCAAGTTCCTTTTGCAGAAAGAGCGGCACCAAAAGACAGCCGAAAGCGACGAGTCGTCACAGTCGTCGGCGAGGCCCAAGTGGGACACCCCTTTCAACCGGACCCTGAACATACTGAAAAAGGTCCCGGAGGACAAACCGCCATCCTATGGACATGTGCACGGCGTCGAAGATGGCGCCTCGTGGGAGACGTGCTACCACGAGCAGCCAGAGGAAAGAAGGAAGAGACGGTTGCTTACTCAACAGACCATCGACGAGAAGGTCGATATTGCGGTCAATAAGACCAAAGCTGAGACCAAAGAAGAGTTGCTCGAGGTAGTCAATGCAGCGGTCAATGAAGCGGTGGCTGGCGTCACGGCTCACTTCCAATCTTCAATTATTACCAGCTTTATTCCAGATAAAGGGCCAGCAAACTTTCCCCTTCCCAGCTACGTCGGGAGCAATTCGGTGAACATCACACCACCAGCACCTGCTCAAGCAACCGCAAAAGGTCCCGCTCCTGTTCATAGCAGCCCGACCTCCGCCTTTGGCATGCTCGGCGGGGCTTCGTCTATGGCTGAGCTCGACGCTCTCATGGTAATTACGCGTCATACCCTTTTCAATAGCATCTCTATAGTCTTCCGTTTCAGTTGCCTTTCGGATGTTTGACGTTGCAGACATGTCTTCGTAGGCCGATGATACCCCGTGCACCCTACTGTACGACATCAAGGGCCAGAAGGTGGCCGTGGGAAAGGCAATGATCGTGAAGCCGAAGGACCGCATGTTCCACAACCGAGAGATGCCCCATGGCGTCTTCAAGGTTAATGTGGCCAGTGTCTTAGCGGGCTTTGAGGATTTGCCTCTTCCGGTACCAGTCGATGACGAGGAGACCCCTAAACGGATTGGCGCATGCGAGAGCTGGTTCTTGCATTGGCCAAAGACTCTTTTTCCTGTCGAGGCGCCCAGTATCACACCAACGATAGCTTCTCAAGTAGGTAAGAACACCACCCCACCTACCCAATTACCTGGACCTGTCGTGGTGGGTGATAGCGGACGACGTGAGGGAGAGCCTCCATTAGTACCAGATAACGTCGCCCCTGTCGAAGAAGCAAATGCTGATGATGTCAAGGAGGAGGATGATGATGACCCTCTCAATTATATCAATACCGCCTATGACGATGGAGAATTGATGGCTGGGGACTATGACTCAGGCTATGAGCGTGGAGATGATGACTTGATGCTGCCTGATATGCCGGAGCCGGAACGCCCTATGGCGGAATGTAAAAAGTCTCTCTTCATGCGATCCTCGCAGGAGACACCTGCAGATGCCGCCACTACCCAGCAACAACCCGAGGGCCGTCCACTGATTAGCCCAACGACACTGGGGGTGGTGGTTAGGGAAGGTATGGTGGGCTCACTACCGCCACCTGCCAAGAAGCAAAGGAGGAGACCGGACAAGAAAGGCACTAAAGGCGCCAGAGCTGCTTCAAGCAGCCAGCCACCTCTGAAGCCCCGGGAGGTAGACAGAATACTTGTCGAAGGTGCGGACCGTTTCCATGTCGCCGGCAACCCGATCCTACCTCCGAAAGCGCTAGAGCACATACCGAACAATGATCTAAGGAGCCTTCATGAAGATGTGCTGGCAAGAGAGGAAAGCCTTCTCATCTCGGAAAAACCAGGATACCAGCTTTACGCGGCTCAGGTGCCGGGCGGGAAGTTGTACGTCGAGAGATGGCCCGCGGATAAGTTCATCCTGCGATTTGACTACATCTACGACATGTTCCACATGTCCAAGCTGGATTTCCAGTTCATCCGCATGTATGCGCTGTATCTCAACTACTTCATCAGGCTCGAGAACATAAAATATATCTGCGTCGCGGACCCGTACCATATGCATGAGAGCTTCTTGGAAGTTTGCAAAGAGCATCGTGACTATGCGAGCAAGTACATCGCCGAGTTCATGTGCGCTAATAAGGACAAGGAAGCAATTCTCCTGCCTTATCATCCCACGTAAGTCATCTGTGGATATCCTTTCATAAGTTTTAATCATTCCTTTGCAAGCATGGAGGCTAATTTGAGGTTTAATTATTTTGCGCAGCCGGGGGGGGGGGGGGGGGGCGGGGGCTCAGACATGCTATGTACTTGGACTCATCGAAGAACATCAAGAAAAACGATTACACGCACATGAAGAGTGTTCTCGATAGTGCCCTGTTCACCTTCAGCTTGTCTTGTGGATATATCAAGGTGAAAAAGCACAGGAAGAATGGGCTGGGTTTCATCCATAAGACCAACTTCTGCTGCATCCAGCAACCGTACACCAGTAAGGCTGATGAATTCTACCTCATGCATCACCCGCTCGAGTACAGAAGGGATAATCAACGGCTTCGCATGTCAGCTACTACCAACGATGCTGAGATTCTCAACTGGGCCACAAGCATAGGAAAGACACCGGATCATCGAATCCGAGCTGAGTTTTATGACGTACAGTGTGAACTTGCCCAAGTGATCATGAAGCAGGTCCTCGAACCAACAGGGATGTTCTACCATGGGCCAATCACGCGGGATGATGTCCGAGCACTGCTACTCGCTCAGCGTCTGGACCTTAAGCCTTTCAAGAAACTCGGGTGCTTCCTCCCTGACTATGAAGATTGGACCACCGACATGGAGGACTGATTGTCGATGACAATGTGTCACTAATGTCTTTCTATGGCAAAACTTTGAATTTATAAACGGCGAAACTTTGTGATGTAATTAAACTGTCCTCCTGAACTAGCGTAGATCGCTCTAGTTAATTAGTTTGGGTATGAGGAACTTCGTTATTTATGTTTCCTATAGGTTGCTTGTATTTTGCTAATTATGCCTCTTTGTTTTCTTAAGTACATTATGTTGCATATTATCGTTGAATTCATCAACTGATGATGCAGGTACATAGATCAGAGATGGCGAAGGACAGCTACACCGTGTGCGTTGGGAGGATTCCAGGAGTGTATGACAACTGGCCAGACGCTCAGGACCAGGTGGAAAAGTACCCGGGTGCTAGCCACAGAGGGTTCGACAGCAGAGCCGAAGCGGAAAGTAGTTACTTGAGGTGGACGCTACGGCAAGAGCGGGAGCGAAACCGCCGGTGCCTCAATAAGTACTACATAGTCGCGCTCTTGCTCATGCAGATCGCTCTTCTCTTCTACACCATGGTTTAGATAGAGATCATGAAACTTGTGTGTGTGCCATGACCATGCAGTTGTATTTATTCGAGACATGACATGACTTGTGTATCGCTATTTTCGAGATGTGATGATATTTGTGTTGAATGATGATGATGATGGTATGACGAGACTACTGTATGTGTATGATATGATGAGAATAGTATATGTTTATTATGATTTGATGAAACTACTATATAGAGCATGCACAAATACATCACAAATATGTAGAGGGGGAATAAATCTGTGAAAGCAGGAATACTAGCAGTAGCGCTGGAAGGCATCTAGCGGCAGCACTGGATTAGCAGCAACGCTTGCTTTAGTGCAGCGCTACAGGTAGTTAGCAGTAGCGCTGGTCCAGGCAGCGCTATTGCTAAGCATACTTACCAGTTGCGCTGGTCCGGGCAACGCTACTGCTGAAAGTTAGCTGTAGCGCGTTAGCGGAGCGCTACTGCTATAGGTATTTCAAGCGCTACTAGTAGGCTTTCTCCTAGTAGTGTATAGAACTGATCTAGTTGCCCAGCTTACAATTTCCCAATTGTTGACAGACCAAAATGGTTTTTCTTACGCAAAATTTTACATGCACTTAATATGGTAGAAGTTTTGAATCGCAGCTCATGCACGACCTTATGGGAAGTCCTCAAGGCCATGGTCTTGTCAAACCAGTGCCCTAGAGAAGAAATTGTTGAAGCCATCGTCGCGTGAAGATCCACATATCCAAGATCCCAACCTCCAAAAAGGCTCAGAGGGCTCACGCTGGCACCAGAGGTCCTACCAATGTAACAGAGAGGAGGCAGAGGAGCAAACTACAAAGGGAAGCCGTTGTCACCACCACAATAACAAATCCTATCCTCACAACTGATAGACCGGCCGGAATTCACGCCAACGAGCCATCGAGTCACCACAGTCGACACTGTTGAGATTGAGGGCAAGATGAAAAAAATTATTCCCCAGATCGGTGCCGTCGTTACCACCAACGAAACATCGCCATGTAACTGTACTAGAAAACCTAGAATCGGGAAAAACTAGAGTTCCATCTGGTAGATCGGTATCTCGGTGTCAGGATCAAAATGCCATGTGACTAATAGTGGGAAATTTAATGCAAAATCTAGCTCCATGTGCTTTGGCAAAGAAAGAACTTGGGAACTTGTTGCGTAAATGACAAAGAATATGTAGACAACACTATCTAGTTTATAACAGGTAAGCATTAGCACACAAGCTACAAAAGCAGGAACCGATAGATGAATCTGCACGATCGAACTGCTACAGCAATGAGCAGTACCACAATTTTGCAAAAGGATCTTTAAAGGGTGGGTCTGTCCAGTCCCCTTCCCAGCTATAGCCTGCCCACCGTTGTTGTTCCCCTTTCTCTCTCTAACCTAGGCAAGAAATCACCAACCTCTTTCTTTATCAGTGCCTCTCTCTATCTTCTCCTTGGCATCTCATGCCCCCAACCTAAACTAGGCAGTGCTGATCCATTGCTTGCATGATCCTGCATGGATGGGGGTAGCCAGCTGGGGGCGTGCCTTCCCAGCCTCTACACGCTTGATCCGTACACATCCCCTCCCCTCGTCGCTCCATTGCATAACCAGCACAAGCTTCACCAGGTGCCACTGGTGCTCTAAGAACAGCCCGGGAACCACGACATGATGTTCTCTTCAGACCATGGTGGAGGCCTGCACCCGCTACTTCCGGGAATCCCCTTCTACCACTGCGCCGCCGCCTATGAGAAGCCCACCGGGTTCACGCCCTTGGGCGGCACCGGCGAGGTAACTGACGCTGATGTGCATGCTTGACTGCCTTTTGTTGCATTGTGCTTCTTGCTTGATTCCTTAGAAATCTTGGTTTTTTTTCTCAGGCGGGCACATCAGTGGCCAGAGCGGGCAACGAGATTGCTGGTACTACTACCACCGCGACAGCCAGCTGCCATGGCCCAAGCTCATGGTAAGATGTGTATTGCTACCTGCTACACGGTATCATGTTACTACGACTGGGCATGTGATAGCGCTAACAACTAGGGTTTCACGAGCTAGCTAGCTAGGGGACTGATTGGTATGGGGCAGGTGGAAGGGGGCTGAGAAGGGGAAGATGAAGGTTAGGAGGAAGATGAGGGAGCCGCGGTTCTGCTTCCAGACCAGGAGCGAAGTGGACGTGCTGGACGACGGATACAAGTGGAGGAAGTACGGCCAGAAAGTGGTCAAGAACAGCCTTCATCCCAGGTATGCACGCACATGTGCTTACCCTAATTCGTTTTTTGCTACTACTACATATGCATGCCATACGCAAATCCAATTCGAGGATGTCCGCGAACTGTCAAGATCGGAATCCTCTTTTTTTTTTAAATCCTTTGAATCAAACAATCATATTAATATGGGCAAGTAAATCACGGGCTAACGTACAAGAATATGTATATCCCCTTGCAAAACATCGGTAATTATCTAGTATCAGTAAAATTTCCATAATTTTTGGTTTGTGAGAGGATCGGAATTTTAACGTGTATTTTCCGAATTATGTGATTTCTTAAAATACACTTTCCTTTTTTCCTTTGAATTTGCCAACCAAAATTTTTACAAATCATTTTTTTCCATTTTCCCGATTCCTTTTCAATTTTTGAGGCTAAAATAGGTTACCACATGTCAAATAACTGTCGACATGTCATCATTAGTTCCGTTTTTAGTGGGTCACGGGTCAAATTGTAGACATTTTTAATAATTTCGGGACCAAGATATCAGGTATAGAATTGATCTAGTTGCCTAGCTTACAATTTGCCAATTGTTGAGAGACCAAAATGGTTTTTCTTACGCAAAATTTTACATGCACTTAATATTGAAGAAGTTTTGAATCGCAGCTCATGCACGACCTTATTTGATTCTTTTATAAAATGGATAAATCATGAGAACTTAAAGCCCCCTCAATGGGTTTGATGCACCGCCGCTGCGGCCTCTCCATCGTCGGAGCCAGCCAGTCATTGTTGATCGCGGACGGGAAGTTCTCAAGGCCATGGTCTTGTCAAACCAGTGCCCTACAGAAGAAATTGTTGAAGCCATCGTCACCGGAAGATCCACATATCCAAGATCCCAATCTCCAAAAAGGCTCAGAGGGCTCACACTGGCACCAGAGGTCCTACCAACGTAACAGAGAGGAGGCCGAGGACCAAACTACAAAGGGAAGCCGTCGTCACCGCCACAATAACAAATCCTATCCTCACAACTGATAGACCGGCCGGAATTCACGCCAATGAGCCATCAAGTCACCACAGTCGACACCGTTGAGATGGAGGGCAAGATGCAAAATTTTATTCCCCAGATCGGTGCCCTCGTTACCACCAATGAAACATCGCCATGTAACTGTAATAAAAAACCCAGAATCGGGAAAAACTAGAGTTCCATCTGGTAGATCGGTATCTCGGTGTCAGGATCAAAATGCCATGTGACTCTAATACTGGGAAATTTAATGCGAAATCTAGCTCCATGTGCTTTGGCATAGAAAGAACTTGGGAATTTGTTGTGTAAATGACAAAGCATATGTAGACAACACTAGCTAGTTTATAACAGGTAAGCATCAGCACACAAGCTACAAAAGCAGGAACCGATAGATGAATCTGCACGATCGAGCTGCTACAGCAACGAGCAGTACCACAATTTTGCAAAAGGATCTTTAAAGGGTGGGTTTGTCCAGTCCCCTTCCCTGCTATAGCTTGCCCAACGCTGTTGTTCCCCTTTCTCTCTCTAACCTAGGCAAGAAATCACCAACCTCTTTCTCTATCAGTCCCTCTCTCTATCCTCTCCTTGGCATCTCATGCCCCCAAGCTAAACTAGGCCATGCTGATCCATCGCTTGCATGATCCTGCATGGAAGGGGGTAGCCAGCTGGTGGTGTGCCTTCCTAGCCTCTACACGCTTGATCCGTACACATCCCCTCCCCTCCTCGCTCCATTGCATAACCAGCAGAAGCTTCACCAGGTGCCACTGGTGCTCTTAGAACAGCCTGGGAACCACAATGTGATGTTCTCTTCAGATCATGGTGGAGGCCTGCACCCACTGCTTCCGGGAATCCCCTTCTACCACTGCGCCGCCGCCTATGAGAAGCCCACCGGGTTCACGCCCTTCAGCAGCACCGGCGAGGTAACTGACGCTGATGTGCATGCTGTAGGGTAACGCAGTAGAAAACAAAAATTTTCCGACCTACGCACCAGCCCAGGACCACTATGGAGACTGCATACAAGGTTTGATCATTTTCGTTACCGACTCGTAGCGCAGCGGAAGTAGAGTCGATGACGATCGTCGGTGCAGATCCCCGCAGCTAGGATTTACAACCTCCCAACCGCGAGGATGTACTCCCTCATCCGCCACTCGGACAGCCCTCCGGGAGGCGGTCGGACAGTCCCCCGGACGGTGTCGTGGACAGCCCTTCGGGAGGACTCACAGAACTCGGACCGTCACTCGGACAGCCCTTCGGGAGGACACTCGAACAGCCCCTCGGGCAAAAGGACGAAACTACGACCTCTCTACGGGGTTGCACACATACGGTGCCATCTATCCGGCAGGGCTTCGCCGTCCAGAACTAGTTCCCACCGGAACCCAGACAGCCTTTCGGCACGACGAAACTATTTCGTGGGAGCGAGAGAGAATGCCAGATCATGCATGGCTTGTGTGAGAGAGTTGGAGTGGAGTTGGAGAGCACCTCTCCTCCTCCTTATATAGTGGTGGAAGGGGTGGAGGGGGCTGAAAATTCAGCCCACTAAACATGGGGAAAACATGTTCCCACAAAACAAGGAGAACATGTTCCCACCAAACAAGGGAAAAACATGTTCCCTTGTCCATGGTGTTCCCCCATGGGGCCCCACCTTCCTCCCAACACTCTCCACCATTTGTGGGGGCTGCCCCCCACCATGGGGGCCCCCCCCCCAACATTTTGTCCAGCCACAAGGGGGCTGCTCCCAAAGGGGGCCCCCCCAAAAACAGCCCAAAAACAGCCCCCACGATCCGTGGGATCTTGTCCCCTCACGCTGGGACAAGATGTTTTCCGCGACTATTATTTCTGAAAAATTCCAGAAGGTCCCAGAACATTTCCGGCACCCTCTAAAATTATCTGGACGCGCTCTGGAACATTTCCAGTATGGTGGTTTAACTTAAAACCATCTTTGTTTACCCGGCAAACAACTCCGGCAGCTCCGAAACTTTTTTTTCGGTTTTTTCTCCAGAAAAATTCCAGAAATTACCAGACCAATCTGGCAACCTCCAAAACATTCCCGGTGCTTGCCGAAACCTTTTTGGATCAATGGTTTTATCCGAAACAACTTTTCGGTTTTACCGAAACTTTTTCAGTGTTCTCTCTCCGGAACTCTTCCGTTGTCTCCGAAACTTTTCGGTGATTTTCTCTCAGACTCCCTGTCTAGTATTCAGCAGATAGATGACCCTTAAGCGTGTGACCCTATAGGTTCGGTGAAGTATAGAAATGACCGGAACACCTTCCGATCAATGATCAGCATCGGAGCCGTGGACACCCATATTGACCCCTATACCCACACGAATGAATATTCGAGTGAACCTCCAGTTGCCGTGTGCTATTCCTGTTGCTTCATGATATGTTACAAATACCCGAGGTTAGACATGTTGGCATTCCCGTGGATCAACAACTTGTCCACTATGCTAGTTACCTCGTTACCGGTATTGTTCTCTTTTCTCGTTACCGTGTTCCGGCATCCCCGTGATCAAATCACAAAGTGTCTGGCCAGACGATGATGGATACCGTAACACCGAGAGGGCCCAGAGATATCTCTCCATCGTCGAAGGAGCAAATCCCAATCTCGAGCTATCAAGTTACTTGACACACTTTTCCATGAACCCGTAAGCCGCCGTAATAGCCACCCATTTACGGATGACGTTTAACAAACCCCAAAGTTCATGAATCAAGCATGAAGAAACTCGATACTCTCATGGTCTGAGGAATTATGCAAACGTTAACCATCTCTGTGTTATTAACCATTAACTTGTGACGAAGGAATCTCATAGCATAACATCAATCGGGTCGATTCAACACAAATGTTCTGCTAACATTGTGCCCTCAAAATTGCTGGCATAGTCATGCCCATGATCAGGAAAACAGGATCATCATGCAATACTTGAGCCAATCATAGAGGCTTGACTAGGAATACATTTTATCGTTTATTATTCCACACGTGCATATGAGTCTTCCTCCGAGCCTCGTTTTATTTGCAGACTCGAGAACCATAGCAGTTATAGCATGGAACCTAAACCTAATTATGAACAGGGAGATAATCAATAACATTTATTATTGCCTCTAGGGCATATCTCCTACAGACTCCCACTTGCACTAGAGTCAATAATCTAGTTAATGCTAATGCACTTCACACCTGTGGCACACCGGTGTAAATATGCTTCGCTTGTGGTATAGAATGTTCAACGGATCTGACGACTTCAGCTCCGTGTGTATCTTTGCATATCCTCGCGTTTTCACGCTTTCACAAAAGTCATATTTTGTGTGGACTTGGCTTGATATGTATGCGAATCACAGGTCGAACCTGGATTCCTCAGACTGAGTTATGGAGCAACTACTTGCAGTAGTGTCCCATTGACAAAAGCCATCTTGGAACCATACTAAGTTCATGAATGAACTATATGATTCAACATCTTCTTTGTCGCTTTAAAAGCGGCAACATACTTTGCCTCTGTTATAGAATTCGCCACAGTAACTTGTTTGAACAAATTCCAACTAACTGTGCCACCATATTGTGTGTTACACAAAACCGTCAATTTAAATCGAAAATCGCATGGAGAAATGATGAAGACTGTATCGATGTAACCTTTTACAACGAACTCTTCATGATCTCTACTTGCGAGAAAACTTGTCATCAGTGCTACTATAGTACTCAATGACCCTTTTTCACTGTTGTCCCTTGATCAATACTTTTGATCACTTTGGTATCTATACTCGCAACAACTTTGGGAGTATTGGACATATCTGGTTGTTATACATACCATAGAATACATGATTAATCCAAACACAAGAGTGTGTGGAATCTCCATCATGTATTTTGCTCATCAGTGTTTTTGGGACACCGAGTCTTGCAAAAACTCTTTCCATGTGACTTCGGCAAGAATCACTCCTTGGCGTTTTAAATGCTAAAAAGTTTTAGCATCTTGTCAATATGTATTTATTGCTTAGCCCCATTAGGTAAATCTATCTTCATAGATCATCATGCCTAATATTAAGGCTATTTAGCCCAAGCACTTCATCGAAAAACTATTTTCAAATGAAGTCCTAATTCGTGTCAAGAATTTTATTTCCAATTAACAATGTGTCAAGCACACAAGGTTTTTAGAAATGTTATTAGGCTCCCACTTACTTTCTTGAATTACAAGCATCTTCGTTATCCATTGATGAAGTCAAAACTCCTTTGACCATTTCATCAAAACACAAAGATTCCAACTCCACTTTGCTCTCTTCTGTCCATCGCTGGAACTCTGAAGTTTGCACCCTTTCTAGCATCCTCTGGATTGACAAAATACCTTGGACTGTAACACATGCAGGTCCTTGGTTTCATTTCCATCAGATGGAAATCCTTTTGTCATCCATTGTTTTATATCTCATGATGTGAAATATGTATTAATTGCTAGTTCAACCCGAACCGAATTTAAGCATCGCTACGATGAAGCAACCTCATCGTAGTCAACTCCTTGAACTTGTATATTGCAACAAGTCGAGCTTTATGGATAAAACATTTTTATTCATATCAGTTATAGTTCCATAAATATTCGTCAGACTCTAAGTCTTCCGAAAGGTGTATCAAGGTTTTAATCTTGAATCACTTATATGGAAACTATCTCGGATTGTATTGGCATTTAGCCAATTCCGGAGTTAGGGCCCATCAACGCTTCCTTGTGTATCGTAGGTATACTGTTGTCTAACAACAATATCTCGTTTGCGCACCTGAGAGGTTTGCACGAGCCTTGCCTACGTGGTTCAGCTGCAAGTTTGACCGAAGTCCATACATTTTATTGTAGAGACTTCCGTATCAGTCGCAGTAGGAAACTCCGGAATTACTTCCAAGGTCTCTTTCCTTTGATCTGATGGCGAAGATACTGTTTATCTCGTCGAGTTGCACTATTCTCCCACTCACCTTTTGAAAGAACCATTTTCTTCAAAAAGCATACCGTTCTTTGTGGCAAACCTATTTGCCTCGGTATAGTGAGGGAGGAATACCCAATTACTTGGGATAACCTACAAAGTAGCACTTGTCTGATTTGGAATAGGTTTGTAACCTTTTACACAAGCCCCATATTCCAAATGTTAAGAAAAGATATAGCATGGTTGGGCGTACCATACCATGGCGTCATTTCAACAGACCTAATGGAGCTCTTTTCAGTGTAAAATCCGCAGTCTCTAAAGCATCACTTTAAAAGGGATAATGGCAAATTTATTTATGTCATCTTTGATCTTACCATGTCATAAATGGTTCGATTACATCTTCACAGACTTTCCACTCACAGTGGTGTTCCAGGAGGTGTAAGTTATGAAACTCTTTTCACAACTCATCAGACTTTCGCTAAACTTGTAACTCAATTATTTCTTTCTGCAATCGAATTGTAGAAACATAATTTTCTTGTTACAATAACTTCTACTTCATTTTGAAAACCTTTCAAATGATTTCAAAAGATCCAGACTTACGTCTCATCAAGTAAATATCCATATATCTACTTGAGTCATTTCTGAAGATAGATAAATCCACTACTTGCAACAACATTTATCGGACTACATACATCAAAATGTATGATCACCAATAAGTTCTTTGCTCGTTCCTTATGGCCTGTGAACGGTATTTCAGTCACTTCACTTTTCGGAGGAAAGTTGCAAGTGTCAGGTGATTCAAAATCAAACGACTTCAAAATCCATCATAATGGAATTTTCCATGCGGGTTTCTCCAATGTGACCAAATGCAGTGCCACACTTGTGTGGTATTCTTTTAGTCTTATGACATTTAGCGTCAGTGTTATGGATGTATCATATTACCATCAATATTCATAACATACGTCCCATCGATGATGGAAGTATGGCCCTCATGTTATTCATAATACTGAACAGCAAAAGTTCTCTTATGAACAACCTTCTTGCAAGATAACTTATGCAATGGGCTAGAGTGTGTAAAACTCTAATTGAATTAGGAAAATAAACACAGACGGTAATACACCGATGGAAGGTACAGTAACATTTACTATGTTCCCTGTGTATACCTAAACCTCATTCCTGGCTAGTCTTTCAGGCCATAGTAGTTCTTACATCGAGTTGCAACAGAATGCAATCGAGCGGGTATCTTTGTGATTAACTCACAATACCCAAGAATCAGTGATTAACAATTTAATCATAATTCCCAAGAACTATATCTTTGACCAGCCTTCTATACATCAAAAACTTGTATGACATTCATACATGAGCTGGATATTCCAGTCTTCTTTCTCATTGCCTTTATACTTCTAACAGTTTAACTTTTAGTATTTCTCCTACTCTCGGAAGAAGCACACAACTTAAGAGTGGCATCAGCCCTGGACTTCCTAGGCGTGAAAGTTTCACTGACACCCTTCGGACACTTCCTTTCTCTTTAAGTTGTTGTTTTATTCACCTTTCATCATATGACAGGCGTTCTTCTGGATCCCTCTCTTATCAGTCTAATGCATAGTAAACTCCTTTACTAATAGTTTGCAAACAAACATTTCTTTGGATATCTCATATCTTTTAGCCTTTGTCTGTCTCTGAAAATGATTTTCAGATTCCATGAATATCACATAACTATCCAAACTTTCGAAGTTCGGGTCTCATGGAAGCAAACATATTGCACTTGACTGAAATGGAATTCCAGCTTTTGGATCGAAGGACGAGAGTCACATGATCCATAGCATAAGCGAGAGAATACCGAAAGTATGCGATAGGACAAAGTCCTTCTCGGCACTCTTGAGGACAATCCTCACATTACGTTGCCAACCGTAAAGTTTTAACCAGATATTTAACCGCTATTCAATTTTAATAGGGAAGGTGGAAACGCGAGCCATTATTCTACAACTATTTTGCAAATCACACTTAGACAGTGTTCAAAATTAATTGCACTGAGAATTAAACAAGTTAATTCAAAGTGCGCTCCCACTCAAATCAATATCTCTCATAATTGATTGTGAGTGATACAAGACCCGCATTTCCATTCAACGCCATTGAACGAGATGAACACTGATGGCGCGAACTTCAATCGGTAGGCAAACTTGCTAATCACATCTCTATGTGACTCTTGTTCATCTTTCGATGGGCGTGTTCCGAGCTCAGGGAGATCCTTCCAGAACGTCAAGACAACCAAGTGATCTCGCTGCGAGGTCTCAACTCACCCGCCTCACACATCCCTAATCGTTCGCACCCAGGGAGATCCTGTGATGCCCCGAAAAGTTAGGTGCCGTGACGGTGCTACACTTGGGAGAACACTAACTACTTGATATTTTTGTGAGAGATCACCCTAATAAAAACGACTACCGCGCAATCAAGAAGGGTGCATCATAAGGGATAAACATCTCAGGCAATTCATAATAGCATGATATGGTATAGCCCTTTCTGACGGAGAAGTCTTGTATTTCTTCGTCTTTGGCATTCGCGTCGGTGTTCACCTTTGCGAAGATTGCCACCACCTTGTCGATACACCAGATAATATTGCTATCTCTATAGCTAATAAAATAAGTGCATTACATAAGGTTGACACGCAGGTCATTAAAGTGCAATCATATGGCTCCAGCCATCATGCCGAATCATGACACGCAGGTCATGTTAATCAGTTTACATCATATAGACATCTCATACATAATCAAATTATTATGAGCACTACTATACCACATCATATGCACATGCAAACCCTCCTGCAAAACCAAGTTAGACGCCTCTAATCGGTTTAGCAAAAACTGGTTTTACGTGGCTTCTAAGGTTTTGAAACAAACCGAAGCTACCAACGTCCATCATCAAGTATGATAATTCAAGTTGCTAGATTAACTTTCCAGGGTGTATGAAAACCGAGATAATAAAATCTCGAGCCCCATACTAAACTTCGTCATACGCATGACCCCCGTGCAGATCATATCTGCATTGCCCTTTCGTCTGCGAAACATCCATCTTTCTTTAACTAAAGTGGAACCCAAAGAACTGTTAGCACTTCGTTGATCTGTCAATCAGCATACTCAGGAGCAGCATGAAAGGATCGCGGATTGCCAGAACTTTGTGAGATTCCACCATGCTGTCAAGATCAGGACTACGCAAATTCAAGGGAAGTAACAAGAACATCGGGTAACAGATTTCATCTGCTACCCGCACAAATAATTTTCAGTAATAGAACTCATCTACTACCTAATTATATTGTGCAACACCCATACATCTCATGTATTCTAGATCGCAACCTGCATCTACGCATAGCACGGCTCTTGATGCCACTGTAGGGTAACGCAGTAGAAAACAAAAATTTTCCGACCTACGCACCAGCCCAGGACCACTATGGAGACTGCATACAAGGTTTGATCATTTTCGTTACCGACTCGTAGCGCAGCGGAAGTAGAGTCGATGACGATCGTCGGTGCAGATCCCCGCAGCTAGGATTTACAACCTCCCAACCGCGAGGATGTACTCCCTCATCCGCCACTCGGACAGCCCTCCGGGAGGCGGTCGGACAGTCCCCCGGACGGTGTCGTGGACAGCCCTTCGGGAGGACTCACAGAACTCGGACCGTCACTCGGACAGCCCTTCGGGAGGACACTCGAACAGCCCCTCGGGCAAAAGGACGAAACTACGACCTCTCTACGGGGTTGCACACATACGGTGCCATCTATCCGGCAGGGCTTCGCCGTCCAGAACTAGTTCCCACCGGAACCCAGACAGCCTTTCGGCACTACGAAACTATTTCGTGGGAGGGAGAGAGAATGCCAGATCATGCATGGCTTGTGTGAGAGAATTGGAGTGGAGTTGGAGAGCACCTCTCCTCCTCCTTATATAGTGGTGGAAGGGGTGGAGGGGGCTGAAAATTCAGCCCACTAAACATGGGGAAAACATGTTCCCACAAAACAAGGAGAACATGTTCCCACCAAACAAGGGAAAAACATGTTCCCTTGTCCATGGTGTTCCCCCATGGGGCCCCACCTTCCTCCCAACACTCTCCACCATTTGTGGGGGCTGCCCCCCACCATGGGGGCCCCCCCAACATTTTGTCCAGCCACAAGGGGGCTGCTCCCAAAGGGGGCCCCCCCAAAAACAGCCCAAAAACAGCCCCCACGATCCGTGGGATCTTGTCCCCTCACGTTGGGACAAGATGTTTTCCGCGACTATTATTTCTGAAAAATTCCAGAAGGTCCCAGAACATTTCCGGCACCCTCTAAAATTATCTGGACGCGCTCTGGAACATTTCCAGTATGGTGGTTTAATTTAAAACCATCTTTGTTTACCCAGTAAACAACTCCGACAGCTCCAAAACTTTTTTTTTCGGTTTTTTCTCCAGAAAAATTCCAGAAATTACCAGACCAATCTGGCAACCTCCAAAACATTCCCGGTGCTTGCCGAAACCTTTTTGGATCAATGGTTTTATCCGAAACAACTTTTCGGTTTTACCGAAACTTTTTCAGTGTTCTCTCTCCGGAACTCTTCCGTTGTCTCCGAAACTTTTCGGTGATTTTCTCTCAGACTCCCTGTCTAGTATTCAGCAGATAGATGACCCTTAAGCGTGTGACCCTATAGGTTCGGTGAAGTATAGAAATGACCGGAACACCTTCCGATCAATGATCAGCATCGGAGCCGTGGACACCCATATTGACCCCTATACCCACACGAATGAATATTCGAGTGAACCTCCAGTTGCCGTGTGCTATTCCTGTTGCTTCACGATATGTTACAAATACCCGAGGTTAGACATGTTGGCATTCCCGTGGATCAACAACTTGTCCACTATGCTAGTTACCTCGTTACCGGTATTGTTCTCTTTTCTCGTTACCGTGTTCCGGCATCCCCGTGATCAAATCACAAAGTGTCTGGCCAGACGATGATGGATACCGTAACACCGAGAGGGCCCAGAGATATCTCTCCATCGTCGAAGGAGCAAATCCCAATCTCGAGCTATCAAGTTACTTGACACACTTTTCCATGAACCCGTAAGCCGCCGTAATAGCCACCCATTTACGGATGACGTTTAACAAACCCCAAAGTTCATGAATCAAGCATGAAGAAACTCGATACTCTCATGGTCTGAGGAATTATGCAAATGTTAACCATCTCTGTGTTATTAACCATTAACTTGTGACGAAGGAATCTCATAGCATAACATCAATCGGGTCGATTCAACACAAATGTTCTGCTAACATTGTGTCCTCAAAATTGCTGGCATAGTCATGCCCATGATCAGGAAAACAGGATCATCATGCAATACTTGAGCCAGTCATAGAGGCTTGACTAGGAATACATTTTATCGTTTATTATTCCACACGTGCATATGAGTCTTCCTCCGAGCCTCGTTTTATTTGCAGACTCGAGAACCATAGCAGTTATAGCATGGAACCTAAACCTAATTATGAACAGGGAGATAATCAATAACATTTATTATTGCCTCTAGGGCATATCTCCTACACATGCTTGCCCGCCTTTTGTTGCATTGTGCTTCTTGCTTGATTCCTTAGAAATCATGGTTTTTTTTCTCTGGCGGGCACATCAGCGGCCAGAGCGGGCAATGAGATTGCTGGTACTACTACCACCGCGAGAGCAAGCTGCCATGGACCAAGCTCATGGTAAGATGTGTATTGCGACCTGCTACACGGTATCATGTTACTGGACGACTGGGCATGTGATAGTGCTAACAACTAGGGTTTCACGAGCTAGCTAGCTAGGGGATTGATGGGTATGGGGCAGGTGGAAGGGGCTGAGAAGGGGAAGATGAAGGTTAGGAGGAAGATGAGGGGGCCGCGGTTCTGCTTCCAGACCAGGAGCGAAGTAGACGTGCTGGACAACGGATACAAGTGGAGGAACTACCGACAGAAGGTTGTCAAGAACAGCCTTCATCCCAGGTATACACTCACATGTGCTTACCCTAATTCGTTTTCTGCTACTACTACATATGCATGCCATACGCAAATCCAATTCGAGGATGTCCGCGAACTGCAAGTGCCTTAGATCCAGGGACCGTCCCCCTTCATGGCCACTCAAATTTGCAGGATTCTAAAAATACAGAAATTGAAAAACGTGGGATTATATTATTTACTTTTTTAAGGGTAATGTTGCTGCTTTATTTATTCTCTAAAGTTATTATTTTTAAGACGTTGAAGTTGATGGAAATTTTCCTATGAAATTTAGTGCGAATGAATAATAAGAAAAAATTCCTATAGTTTGCCATCCTACAAACCACACAGGAAGATTCTTAAGGATCGTAATCCTCTTTTTTTTAAACCCTTTGAATCAAACAATCATATTAATATGGGCAAGTAATCACGGGCTAACGTACTAGAATATGTATATCCCCTTGCAAAACATGGGCAATTATCTAGTATCAGTAAAATTTCCATAATTTTTGGTTTGAGAGAGGATCGGAATTTTAACGTGTATTTTCCGAATTATACGATTTATTAAAGTACACTTTCCTTCTTTTCCTTTGAATTTGCCAACCAAAATTTTTACAAATAATTTTTTTTTCCATTTTCCCGATTCGTTTTCACTTTTTGATGCTAAAATAGGTTACCACATGTCAAACAACTGTCGACAGATCGGTCAATACAATGTAGACATATTCTTTCGGTGGATCAAAATCCATACAATGCTTTATGTTTCACTAATTATGGTGATATATTCTTTCGGTGGGCCATGTGGTGGATTCGTCAATCTTGAAGCTCCGCGACTCATGTCTTCAGTAGTTGGTGTGTGAACCTGGGCATGTAGTAGCTGTTTGCTTGCGTGTGAGCGTCTACATTGCACTCAATGTTTCTAGAAAAATCAAACTATTGTCATCTCCGCTCCCACCACCCATGGCCTTGAGTAAGACTAGGACATTTTTAGAACTATAAATTTAGGATTTATGATACAGTTTTATGTTTGAGGGAAATGATAATTACCAAAATGTAAAGTAAAGAAACATGAATTCTAGTTTCCCTGTAAGCTTTATATACGAGGGATTCATTTCTTCCGCCAATAATTTCCATCTTTATGGTAAGCAGAAGTATGATAGATATGCACTATAGCATGTGTCCCAAAAATGGGTGCCTTGTTCATTGTTGAGTATAGACAATAAGCTTAACACGGAAGTATCGCCGTGTCAATCTCCAAGACATATTGAATTGATATGCACCATTCAATTGAGCATCCTTGATTAAATGAAATTCATTAGGATTTTACGAACTTTTGGATTGTGTGAATTCCGTGAATTTTTTTTTAGTGTTCCACTGATTAGTACCCCCCCCCCCCCCGCCCCCCCGGCCAATGCATCTCTACCATCCCAAGTTCATAGGAATTTTGACATGAGCTCAAATGACATTCTATTGTACTTAGCACATATTATTGCAAAGATTTTCGTCAGAATTTTGGAGCATTTGCGGATGGATTTCATAGAAATTGTTCCTATAGACGGTTGTTTGTTGCGAGGCTGCTTGCCTGGTGTGTGCATGATTTCTAGTTCACGTGGTTGTCTCCATGTTCGGATCATGTATGCTTGCATCATCTTCGTTGAATGTGCAATTTCTTGGCGTGGATCATCGCTATTTTTTTGCATCCGCCTAGGCATAGCTTCGGTCTTGTATGACTTTTGCTATTTACCGGTGTGAACTTGTGTGTGTATGTGTGTGTGTGTGTGCGTTGGTGTTGATTGTGTGCATCCTAATCGTGGAGAGGCCAACTGTGTGCTCATTGTGTTTGTCTCCCCATGATTCTACATTATGTGTTAATAAAATTGTTTTTTATTTATAGGATTGAATCCCACATGAAATTCATCTTAGACTTCCTCTGCACTACATTGTAAATGAAAATTTGCATCCACTCAAACGTCTTCCGAAAGATCATTTTTTCATGTGGTGCAATTAAATAAACTTGGTTACAAATTCAACCATTATGATTTGAGTGGCATGGTATTGTTCTCCTGTGTTTTTCCTATTCCCATGCATTCAAAATCATGTGAATCAAAGAAGCTCACAAGTCCAATGCACCATCCTCTCAGCTCTTTTCCCTACTCTAAATTTTCATGTGTTCGTTTGTTGTGAATCATTTATTAAAGACATGGATTCAAAAATCCTAGTGTTTTGAGCTCTTACAGGAATATATATAGTACATGATATACCAAACACGTGTTGTTCCTACCACTACACTTTTGAAACCTTCTAGCCAGAGATTTGGTTAGGTTTATGGGATTAAAAACACTACGAATCTTTCCTATGATATACACTTTTGAACTTAACTGCAAGTCTGCAAATGAGAACTCCATTGTGTGTAATAACCTCGAAAAAATCCCATCGATCATGACTTCCTACATTTTTCCTGCACTATAATCAAATATTCATTGGTGCCAATTCCTATAGTGTCCAATCTTGAAAAGGAGGGAGTAAGTCCTAAATTATTCATGACCTGCGGCAGTAGTACAGGCGTGGGTACATGCATACGGATGCACCAACAGGAAAAATGGTGCACAATTTTTCACATGACAATGTTTCTGCACACGCGGGATAGTGATACTACAATGTTTATCCACAATGAGTATCATACAGTGTTCTGTATTGATGGTACAATGTTTGATGTCTTCTGTGAATCACCAAATCGGACCATCCCTTGGTGGTACATGACAACACCGTTCATAGCGAGACGGTAGTTGCAACATCGACTGTATTGATGCTAGATGACTCTACTCTTTAGTAGATTATATGTGAGTACAATCAATGATTGTGTGTTGACAATGTACATGGTGTTCCTTGGCACGAGCGTTCCCCACAGTTTCCCACCTACAGATCGATAGGCCATCCCGCGCCCAAAGCAACTAAACTACTGGATCCAGTTATTCGTTCTACAGTAGTGTTTGTTAGGTTAAGTGCTACCTTAGCCAACCTGTCATCATCTCATGCTTCTCTCTTTTACTCCTCATTCCTTGGTGTTTATATTTCTGTTGATTTGTTGTAGGGAGCAAGGAAAACAATCGATGATGAAATCTCAATCGTAACCATTTTAAACCGATTAATCCTGACGGTTATTTTTGTACTGTTTTGACAATATATTAGATTGATTCATGCATGTAACCATATTGCTTCCAATAAGGAATAAAAGTATAAAACTACCCAACACCTTGCCTTTTATTGCAAACAAGCCGCTCAACCTACATTGCTTTAAATATATCACCAGCTCATGGGATTATTCATTTTTTTTTAGAAAATTGGTGACAAATCAAATTTAAACTGGATAATACCAAGCGTGTTGCTATGGAAATTTATAACCATAAATTATTCAGAATAAAATTAGAATATATAATGTTGCTCCATATTCTCACCATGTGAATGGTTTTCGACCTAGCAGTAGGCGGAGGGTGATTGCAAGTTATAGTGCCTCGTGACCTTCTGCTTTAGTTGCTTAAAAAAATAATGATGTGGAGGGTTTGCACGTAATTGATGATGCGGATGGCTCGCATGTGTTCGAAAATGAATCATGGAGGGTTTTGAATACCCTTGATGATGTTCTAAATGGGATCACCTACTTATATATGTAGAATAGGTCGTTACGTTCTTGAATTCAGATATTTAGTGGCATTCTTCAACATATCCTACACTTGTAGATTTGGTTATGCAAATACAACATTATATTTGACAAAAGATATTGAGAAAAAAATGGAGTCCATCGCAGGTTATATGGCTATAAATCAATAAATGAGCTGGCCGCAATCCTAAATATTCACTTCAGCAATTGCAGAACAAGAAACTAATGATGTACAAAGTTGGAGTTGGTTATCAAAGACTTGAGTCTTTGTTTTGGCTACATCTTCAACATGGGATATAGTCCTTGTTTTCACCTTTTGATTGCATGATAAATTTTGAGCTATTTGTCTTTTTCATTTGGTTCAATATATTGTGTGCATTGCTCAGTATAAATAAATGAGATCTGACTACAAAGAGTTTTCAGGGGAAAAGAAGAGGTGGTGTCGACAGCGCCCTCCTCTCCTTCTTCTCGGTGCCCTGCTCTGTAGCAAACGGACAATGTCGCTGTCTTTGCGAGCAATGATGTCCATTTTTTTTTGGCAAGATGAGTACGACTCTGAAAACAACGACTAGGAAGGGATGCAAAAGTGAGAGACCAAAGGATCAGACAAAGAAAATGGTGGCACACTTGCACACGCAAGAACACTCAGCCTCCGAGCTACTCCTCCTACCTCTATCCCCTTTCTTGCTCATTGCGCAGTGCTGGTCTGCCACTTCAGGTTTCTACACTTTTCTTGCTGCATCTGTATACTGTACACTGTAGGCTGTGGTAGTAGACTCCCAGTATGCATATACTGCTGCTTGTTCGTCTCTCTGCGGTCCTCCCTTCCCATGGAAACAATGCAGAAAGACGTGGCAAAGGAACTGTACAACCCCCGCTGCTCCGCACATGCTTCCTGTCTCTCCCATGGCTCGTGACCACTTGGCAGAAATCTACACTGGCCACTGGGTTTGTGAGATAAAGGGAGATGCTATTGCTACAACATGAGGTAGGGCAAATTAAGCAAGTGGCTCTCTGGGTTGAGGAGGGTGGATGGCCCTGAAGAAGAGGCTTTTTGCAGCATCTGCAATGATAAAAATTCCCTCTGATCGCAGCACCGCTATAGCTGTAGCTTAATCTGGAAAACATAAGTGGGAGTACTGCTGCTGCAGCAATGTGTTTGGTTGGCCATGGTTGATGTCTTCTGCCATGGCTGGCCCCACCACTAGCTTGCGGGCCATTGAGGCGCAGCTGAACCTGATCAACCACGCTCCTAGTTTTCAATCGGTGTATCATGCGTGTGGCCATATGCACGAGCAGAGATGCAGGATGACCACGAACGCTGGCCACCGCAGATACGCATGATTGGGCATGAATTCTACCTACGCTTGTTTCCTACTTTCCTCCCTCGGTCTATCCTACGTACATGGAAAAAGAACTGTACACATGGATTGGTTTTCTGGCGAGGAGCTAGCCTAGCAAGATTCCAAATACAAATGGAAAGACTGTTGCGTTTGGTATAGTGGCTGGCGTGTACATGTAGGAGTACATACTTCAGAGGCATATTGCTGTTGTCATCCTCGAGTAAGCATTTTCATGCATGTATCGTTCGTCAATCTGTAATTCTGTATGTGCGTCACTACCAGAAAATAAGGCGATGCCGACGGCCAAATATATGCCGACGGCCCCCGTCGGCATAGATAGGTGTATCCCGACGGCCCACCTTAAGCCGTCGGCATATATCCATCTATGCCGACGGGGGCCGTCGGCATAGGTCGGTCGTCGGCATAGAGCGGCCGTCGGCATACCATGTGGGCCCCGGCTACCCGGGCGGCGACGGCGATTTGACGGCGTGACGCCTACGCCGACGGTTAACGGTGGCCGTCGGCATAGGTATGCGCACGTCATCGATCCGCGTCGTCTGCCACGTCATCGATCCGAGCCGCTCGCCGGTCCGTGGGGTGGCATATCTATGCCGACGGCCTTGCCGTCGGCATAGGCCTGGCCCATGGCCCTTGCCACGTCATCGATCCGCGCCCTACGCCACGTCATCGATCCATGGCTCTACCGTTCCGTGGCCTTAGCTATGCCGACGGCATTGCCGTAGGCATATATTTCTAATAATATTTTAATATTTTATTTATTTTCTCTTTTTCCTTTTTATTTTTTTCCAAAACTAATTTGATTAACTTAAATGTGCCTTATGTACAGAAAACATATCTCGATTATATATTTATCGATTGCCCCCCCACGCGGGCCTTGCTTCCGTCGTGTCACGGAGAGGGGAGACGGGACGGGGTACCCGGGGGGTAGCAATGCCGCCAGGTGTTGCGGTGGGCCCTCCTACGCTTGTGGAAGCATGGTGGCAGGCGCAGGCACGCGGCTCCGGGGTGTGCCCCCCCTCACGGGCGTCGCTGCCGCCATGACCCGGAGGGGGGAAACGGCCACGCTTGGCCGACATGGAGGGAATCTTGGGGTGGGATGGGCCGGGACGGTGTTGGGAGGTGTAGCTATGGGCTGGGCTATGACAACCACGTGAAAAGGTCCAACGGTCAAACCCCGTCCTGCGAAAGTCAAAGGGCTAGATCCGGCGGTCGTTCGTGTCAGGAGGGGGAGAAGGGAAGGTGGGTCGATAGTCGGTTGGGGTTTTGGGTTGGCGGCGGTACTAGGGGGAAGCAATGCCGCCAGGTGTCGTGGTGGGCCTCCTACGCTTGTGGAAGCGTGGTGGCGGGCGCAGGCACCCGGCACGCGGCTCCGGGGTGTACCCCCCTCACGGGCGTCGCTGCCGCCGTGTCCCGAAGGGGGAAACGGCCACATCGGGCCAACACAGAGGGAATCTTGGGGTGGGTTGGGCCGGGACGGTGTTGGGAGGCGTAGCTATGGGCTGGGATTTGATAACCACATGAAAAGGTCCACCGGTCAAACCCCGTCCTGCGAAAGTCAAAGGGCTAGATCCGGCGGTCGTCTGTGTCAGGGTTAGACGGGACGGGGTACCTGGGTGGTTAGCAATGCTGCCAGCTATTGCGGTGGGCCCTCCTACGCTTGTGGAAACATGGTGGCAGGCGCAGGCACCCGGCACGCGGCTCCGGGGTGTGCCCCCCCTCACGTGCGTCGCTGCCGCTGTGTCCCGGAGGGCGGGAAACGGCCACGTCGGGCCGACACGGAGGGAATCTTGGGGTGGGTTGGGCCGGGACGGTGTTGGGAGGTGTAGCTATGGGCTGGGCTATGACAACCATGTGAAAAGGTCCACCGGCCAAACCCCGTCCGGCGAAAGTCAAAGGGCTAGATCCGGCGGCACTAGTAGAAAACAAGGCTTTGGTCCAGGCCAGCCCAGCCCATTAGTCCCGGTTCAGTCAGGAACCGGGAGACATGGTGGCATACGTCCCGGTTCGTGCGCCCAGGGGGCCGGCCGGGGCTCGTGGGGCATTGGTCCCGGTTCGTCTGGACCCTTTGGTCCCGGTTCCAGACACGAACCGGGACCAATGGGCCTCGCTCCTGGCCCACATCCATTGGTCCCAGTTCGTGGCTGGAACTGGGACCAATGTTGTGCCTATATATACCCCTCGCCCGCGAGCAAAGCACTCCACTGCTTTGTTTTTTTCTGGCCGGCGAGGGGAGGGGTTTCTGGTGCTCTAGCTCACCTCCTATGCACATGAGGTATTCGATGAAATGCCCGAGCAACACTACTTAAGCTTTCTCCTCTCCAAACTCGACCTTCAAGCTCCATTTTCCTCAAGATTTTTCTAGGTTTAGCGGTCCGTCATGTCCCGTCCCCGTCTTCACCGCCGACGATCGCCCGCGCCGATCTCATCGCCGGCATAACCGTGGTGAGCCTCTCGTTCTTCTTTCTAAAAGAAAAAAATTCTTACTTGTATGATTTAGATAGATACTTGTCTAATTTTCTTACTTTTATTATTGTTTGTTATTATATAGTGCGATGGTTTTGGTATCCGCCCCCGTCGGCCCTCGTCCTGCCTATGATTCGGATGTGGTATATATTATATTTTATAACTATTTAGTTCATTTATTGTTTATGACAATTATGCCGACCAACGTGACATAGATTTTTTTATCTAGGAGGTATGTGAACCGGAAATTCCAACCGACCCTATTGTCGAGAGGTTAAATTTAGTTGAAGAAGAAAACAATTACTTGAAGGAAAAATTGAAAAAAATTGAGGAGGAGAAGATGATATTGGAGTTGCATGTTGCGGATGTCGTTGATGATCACAAGATCAAGATGGATGCAATGCGCTTCAAGATTAGAAAGTATAGAAAATATGTCATTCATACCGAGGCTTGGTATCATTATGCCGTTGGATCAATTGTTACCTTGGTTGCGATTATGATCGCATTTGTTGTTGCATTGAAATGTTTTACATAGTTTCAATGTATGGTTTAATTAGATGCTCTGGAGAGCTATATGTTGTTCAATGAGAACTATGTATGTACTTTGGTTTTAATGTGATGATGAACTTCTATTAATTTGGTCACTTATCTATTCATGACGTTTTGTAATGGTTTTTTACACACTTAATTATATATAATGCACACAGATGAACCGACAATGGATGTACGGTGACAGACGCACCTCCGAGTACATTAAGGGCGTGCATAATTTTCTCGAAGTGGCGGAGGCAAACAAGCAGAATGGTTTTATGTGTTGTCCATGCCCTATATGTGGGAATACGAAGTCATACTCTGACCGGAAAATCCTTCACACCCACCTGCTTGAGAAGGGTTTCATGCCACACTATAATGTTTGGACCAGGCACGGAGAAATAGGGGTTATGATGGAAGACAATGAAGAAGAAGAGGACGATGAGAACTATGTGCCCCCTGAATACGGTGATGCTGCAACGGGGGAAGCTGAAGATCAAGAGGAACCAGACGATGTGCCCGATGATGATCTCCGCCGGGTCATTGTTGATGCAAGGAGACAGTGCGAAAGTGAAAAGGAGAAGCTGAAATTCGATCGCATGTTAGAGGATCACCAAAAAGGGTTGTACCCCAATTGCGAAGATGGCAACACAAAGCTCGGTACCGTACTGGAATTGTTGCAGTGGAAGGCAGAGAATGCTGTGCCTGACAAAGGATTTGAGAAGCTACTGAAAATATTGAAGAAGAAGCTTCCAAAGGATAACGAATTGCCCGACAGTACGTACGCAGCAAAGAAGGTCGTATGCCCTCTAGGATTGGAGGTGCAGAAGATACATGCATGCCCTAATGACTGCATCCTGTACCGCGGTGCGTACGAGGATTTGAACGCATGCCCGGTATGCGGTGCATTGCGGTATAAGATCAGACGAGATGACCCTGGTGATGTTGACGGCAAGCCCCCCAGGAAGAGGGTTCCTGCCAAGGTGATGTGGTATGCTCCTATAATACCACGGTTGAAACATCTGTTCAGAAACAAAGAGCATGCCAAGTTGATGCGATGGCACAGAGAGGCCCGTAAGAAAGACGGGAAGTTGAGAGCACCCGCTGACGGGTCGCAGTGGAGAAAAATCGAGAGAAAGTACCAGGCTGAGTTTGCAGGTGACCCAAGGAACGTATGGTTTGGTTTAAGCGCGGATGGCATTAATCCTTTCGGAGAGCAGAGCAGCAATCACAGCACCTGGCCCGTGACTCTATGTATCTATAACCTTCCTCATTGGCTGTGCATGAAGCGGAAGTTCATTATGATGCCAGTACTCATCCAAGGCCCTAAGCAACCCGGCAACGACATTGATGTGTACCTAAGGCCATTAGTTGAAGAACTTTTACAGCTGTGGAATGGAAATGGTGTACGTGTGTGGGATGAGCACAGACAGGAGGAATTTGACATGCATGCGTTGCTGTTTGTAACCATCAATGATTGGCCTGCGCTCAGTAACCTTTCAGGACAGACAAACAAGGGATACCACGCATGCACGCACTGTTTAGCTGACACTGAAAGTATATACCTGGACAAATGCAGGAAGAATGTGTACCTGGGGCATCGTCGATTTCTTCCGACCAACCATCAATGTCGAAAGAAAGGCAAGCATTTCAAAGGCGAGGCATATCACCGGAAGAAGCCCGCCATGCGTACAGGTGATCACGTACTTGCTATGGTCATTGATTTACACGTAATCTTTGGAAAGGGTCCCGGCGGACTATCTGTTCCGAATGACGCTGAGGGACGCGCTCCCATGTGGAAGAAGAAATCTATATTTTGGGACCTACCCTACTGGAAATACCTAGAGGTCCGCTCTTCAATCGACGTGATGCACGTGACAAAGAACCTTTGCGTGAACCTGCTAGGCTTCTTGGGCGTGTATGGAAAGACAAAAGATAGACCGGAGGCACGGGAGGACCTGCAACATTGGCACGAAAAAGACGGCATGCCTCCAAAGCAGTATGAAGGTCCTGCCAGCTACGCTCCTACCAAAGAAGAGAAGGAAATCTTCTTTGAATGCCTGCTCAGTATGAAGGTCCCGTCTGGCTTCTCGTCGAATATAAAGGGAATAATAAATATGGCAGAGAAAAAGTTCCAGAACCTAAAGTCTCATGACTGCCACGTGATTATGACGCAACTGCTTCCTGTTTCATTGAGGGGGCTTCTACCGGAAAACGTTCGATTAGCCATTGTGAAGCTATGTGCATTCCTCAATGCAATCTCTCAGAAGGTGATCGATCCAGAAATCATACCAAGGCTAAGGAGTGATGTGGCGCAATGTCTTGTCAGTTTCGAGCTGGTGTTCCCACCATCCTTCTTCAATATCATGATGCACGTCCTAGTTTATCTAGTCAACGAGATTGTCGTTCTGGGCCCCGTATTTCTACACAATATATTCCCCTTTGAGAGGTTCATGGGAGTCCTAAAGAAATATGTCCGTAACCACGCTAGGCCAGAAGGAAGCATCTCCATGGGCCATCAAACAGAGGATGTCATTGGGTTTTGTGTTGACTTCATTCCTGACCTTAACAAGATTGGTCTCCCTCAATCGCGGCATGATGGGAGACTGACTGGAAAAGGCACGCTAGGAGGGGACTCAATAATATGCAGGGACGGGCATTCTTGGTCTCAAGTACACTACACAGTTCTACAGAACTCTACCTTGGTGACCCCGTATGTCGATGAACACAAGAACATTCTGCACTCCAAACACCTGGAGCAGTGTGACGACTGGATTACATGTGAACACATCAGGACTTTCGGCAGTTGGTTGGAAACACGTATCAGAGGTGACAACACTGTTTCTGATGAGCTGTACTCGTTGTCCAGGGGACCATCTTCGACTGTATTGACTTACAAAGGATACGAGATAAATGGGAATACATTTTACACGATCGCCCATGATCAAAAGAGCACCAACCAAAACAGCGGTGTCCACTTTGATGCAGCAACCAAGAGGGGAAAGGACACATATTATGGTTACATAGTAGACATATGGGAACTTGACTACGGACATGATTTTAAGGTCCCTTTGTTTAAGTGCAAATGGGTCAATCTGTCAGGAGGCGGGGTACAGGTAGACCCACATTATGGAATGACAACAGTGGATGTGAACAATCTTGGGTACACAGACGAACCATTCATCCTAGCCAATGATGTGGCGCAGGTTTTCTATGTGAAGGACATGTCTACCAAACCGAGAAAAAGAAAAGATAAGGAAGCAAATACATCATACGATGAGCCAAAGCGCCACATAGTTCTTTTAGGAAAAAGAGACATCATGGGATTGGAGGGCAAGACAGACATGTCTACAGATTATGAAAAGTTTCATGAAATTCCTCCCTTCAAAGTCAAGGCTGACCCAAGCACCCTGTTAAGCGATGAAGAATATCCATGGTTATGGCGCAATAAGCAAATGACACAAGCAAAGAAAAAGTGAAGACAGATGAAGTCACAAAGGGTTGAAAATTGATGATGTGGCTTTGAATGGTTCATTTTGAGCACACAAAAAGTCTGGAGTTCAAATAAGTTCAAAAAAATGAAATCCCTTTGTAACAGATGAGTTTTTGTCCGAAACCCTGATACTTCGAAAGAGATTGTCCATTTTGTACATGAAGTGCATCCAGTTTTTGCCGTAACCCTCTCAACTTTTTAGCACATGCTATGAGGGTGAAATGATGATATCATGCCAATTTTCAATCTCTTCAGAGTTCATTTGAAGTGCTTTTCAATTTCAGGGTCATTTAGCTCAAAAAAATCTGTAAATGCATGAAAAATAACAGATGAACTCAGAAAGAGTTGAAAATTGATGATGTTGCTTTGAATGGTTCATTTTGAGCACAGAAAAAGTGTGGAGTTCAAATAAGTTCAAAAAAATGAAATCCCTTTGTAATAGATGAGTTTTCGTCCGAAACCCTGATACTTCGAAAGAGATTGTCCATTTTGTACACGAAGTGCATCCAGTTTTTGCCGTAACCCTTTCAACTTTTATGAAACTCTAATAGCAAAAATAATAAACTAAAAGAATGAACTAGAAAACTTTAATGAAACTCTAATAGAAAAAAGAATGAACTAGAAAACTTTAATGAAACTCTAATATCAAAAGGAATCAACTAAAATTTATGCAACTAAAATTAGCAAAGTATTTTCTGTTCAAAACATTAAAAGCAAAAATAATTTTCAAAAAGAACTTTTTTTGTTAGAAACTTTAATAGCAAAAAGAATTATCATAAACATTTTTTTGCTAGAAACTCAAATAACAAAAACTGTTTTTGAATATAATGATAAAACATAGTAATATTAAATACCAGTAAAAAGAATCACTCAAAAATCTATTTTTATAGTAAAGTTAATCACAAACTAGTGATTCACACAAATTTCAAAGAATTCAAATTTAAACTATTCGAATTGGAAAACTAATGGCACTAACAGAAAGTTTATAATATTTATTACCTAAAAGCAAAAAGAATTAAAAAATAAAATAAAATAAATAAAGCAAAAAACAAAACAGAAAAACTGGAAAAAAATAGAAAAAAAATGCCACCTACTGGGACACCACAGCCTGAATACGACTAGAAACCCAACCACGGGCCAGGATTCAGGACCGCAGAAGGCCCAGTAGGTCCACAGGCAGAGGAGAGTTAGGTTAGGTCCGTAAGCCTGCATTTGAGAGGAGCTCGAGAGGGCAGCGGCAGTGGGGTTTATAAACCACTCCGCGCCCCTCTCAACTAGCGAGGTGGGACTAAACTTTTGGCCGCGGGCAGCACAAGCCCTTTGGTCCCGGTTGGTGCCACCAAACCGGGACTAAAGGTGGGCTTTGGTCCCGGTTGGTGGCTCCAACCGGTACCAATGCCCCCTTTAGTCCCGGTTGGTGCCATGAACCGGGTCCAATGCTTCGTGTATATAAGCAAGACTTGTGAAAATTTTCAGTTTCATCGCAGTTCCCCTCCGACGGCCCTGACCTCCTCGACGCCGCCAGGCTGCCCGACGCCGTCGCCGTCGCCCGTGCCCGTGCCCCGCCCCCGAGCCCACGCCGACGCCGTCCGTCGCCCACGCCTCGTCGCCGTCGCCGTCGCCAACTCCCCTCCGCGACCTCGCCGTCGCCAACAGCCTCCCCGACCTCGAGGTCGCGTCCCCGCGCCGGCCCCTGCCCTGCCCCGCGCGCGCCGCCTCTGCCTCAGCCCGGACCCGACCTCGCCGTCGCCGACGCCGCCCCCAGTGAGCCACCGCGCCCTTGCCCTGGCCCGCCGCCGCCGCCGCCGTGGACGTGGCCGCCGTGGCCCCCACATATATGTTTTTTTTTATGCATATATATATGATGTTTTTTTTGCATATATGTTGATGTATGTTGATGTAATGTTGATGTATGGCTATATATGTATGCATATATGATGATTTTTTGTTCAGCGTCATATATGATGTTTTTTTCTGCATATATATCTGATCATATGAATTTTTTTGTTCATAGATCATGTGATTTTTTTTGTTCATATATCATATGATGTTTTTATTGTTCATAGATGATCGATCATATTTGTTCATATGTATGCAAGCGAAGTCGTTGTCGTTAGTTGTACTGTTTAGGGTTAGGGTCGAGGAAGAAGGAAAATAAGGAAAAAGAAGAAAAGAGGAATAAGGAAGAAGGAAGAAGAAGAAAAAGAAGGAGAAAAAAATAAGAAGAGGAAGAAGAAGAAAAAAAAGAGGAGAAGAAGAAGGAATAGAGGAGAAGAAGAAAAAATAGATTAATTCTTCTTCTCCTTTTTTTTTCTTCTTTTTCCTCTTTTGTTTTCTCTTCTTCTTCCTCTTCTTAATTTTATCGGGAACGAGGGTGTCGAGGATCACCGAGCGGTCGACAGTCGAGAACTAGGGTAGAGGGTCGAGGAAAGCCGAGGGGTCGAGGGTCGAGGAACGCCGAGGGGTCGAGGGTCGGGAACTAGGGTAGAGGGTCGAGGAACGCCGAGGGGTCGAGGGTCAGGAACTAGGGTAGAGGGTCGTGGATCGGCGAGCGATCGAGGGTCGTGAACTAGGGTAGAGGGTCGAGGGTCGCCGAGGGGTCGAGGGTCCAGATTTATCAAGAATGCCACCATTATGGATGTGCACAAGTTGATCCAATTTTTTTCTGATCTCATCTATATATATATTCTTCTATATGTCACGTTGTCTGTCAAAGTATTGAAGAAATCCATGGCTACATCATTAGCCGGAAGTAACAGGCGTATGATGCTACGAAGCTCTTCAAAGTTGTTTTCGAACGGAGTTCCGGATAGAATAATTCGCTTTTTACTGTACCAAAAAGCGAATTATTCTATCGGGAACTCCATTCCAAAACAACTTTGAAGAGCTTCGTACCATTATACGCCTGTCATTTCCGGCTTTTGATGAAGTCAAGGTTTTCTTGAATTCTTTCACCCTAGAAAACGTGACATATAGAAGGGTAGATGAGATCAGGAAAAATATGTACCATTTTCTGCACATCCAGAATGGCGTCATTTTGTTAAATCCCTTGTCGGTCCGGACGTCGGACATTCATGAGAGAGGCGGTCTGACCCAAACCCTAGAAGCATTGTCGAGGCCACCCCAAACCCTAGAAGCATTGCCTAGGCCACCCCAAACCGTAGAAGCGTTGTCGAGGCCACCCCAAACCATAGAAGTGTCGAGCTAGCTAGGTCTACGTTTGAACTAATGTATCCATCTCTCATGTTTGTATATTAATTGCCATGTTGTAATATTTGCAAAAACTATGGAGCACCGAGACATCGTAGCAGAACAGTTGTTGGGGGACATAATCCTCGGCGGAGGTGATGTCTTGTCGTTTCTCAACAACACCAATGGTCTGGAAGGAGAGGGTGAAGCAGGCTCTGGTGATCGAACAATGGAGGTGGAAGGACATGATTATGATGGCTCCGGTGATGGAATGCCGGTGGAAGAAGGAGACCGGATGACTGCTCCAGTGAGCGAACGGAGGAAGGAGATGTTGCAAAGTCCGGCGAGGTATATATATTAATTAAGCCTGTGATGACTAGGTAATTCATGCATTAATTGTTTTGGTATGTACACATATTAACCCTCTTCTTTCCTCTTTTCTAGCCCTCCGGATCAAGCCGAACTTCGGTAACGAGACGAGGCCCGAAGAAAAGGTTGCGCCAGGATGAAAGGTTCACAATCACAGCAATCAAGGGCGATGGCCAACCGATTGAACCCAGCCGGACCAAGGAAGCATTTTCTGCTTAGTGTGGGGTTCTTGTTAGGGACATGATCCCGATCAGCATCCACCAATGGAATAAGCCTAAGAGCGAAGACCCTCAAGTGTCTTTTTTCAACGATAGACAGAAAGATGATCTTTGGACCGCGCTGAAGGCAAATTTCACCCTACCGCCAGAGGAGGATCCGGATAAGCCAGTTATAGAGCCATTGGTCAAGGCTCATGCTATGAAGAAGATGGCAGATCTATTCAGGAGGTGGAAGAATGAGTTGAAATCAACGTTTGTCGACAAAGGGAAGACTCCAGAATTCACCGGCCGATTTGAGAAGATAAGAGATCACTGGCCCGCATTTGTGGCCCACAAGACATCGGAGAAGAGTAAGAAGATGTCAGCAACAAACAAGTTAAATGCTGCAAAGAAGGAGCATCACCATCGCACGGGGTCAGGTGGCTACCTCAAAGCCCGGCCGTTATGGGACAAGGCTGAGAAGGACCTGCTTGATAAAGGGGTCGAACCAAAGACATTGAACTGGCCAAACCGTTCAAGGACTTGGTTCTTCGGGGTTGGGGGAACCTAGGACCCTGAAACAGGGAAGTGCCGTTGGATGAAGGAGCAACTTGAAATACCCGTCAAGAAGCTTCAGAAGTATATCGCCGCAGCGCAGGAAGGGACGTTCATTCCCCACAGAGAGAACGACGAGCTCACACAGGCCCTCGGGAATCCTGAGCACCCAGGACGAACACGAGGCACGGCAGGCTCCGTTGCGTGGAAGGTTGGGTTTCCCAGCGCAGGCGGTTACAAAACCCGGGAGAGGAGGTGGAAAGTGGAGCAGACCGAACTGCAGAAGCTGAATGCAAGGGTACGAGCGCTAGAGGAATAAGCACTACTAGTTCAGAGCCAGCGACCTGCCGGAGCTACCCCAGAAGCTACCCCACCATCTCAGCGGAGAAGTAGCGTGGCTTCCACCGAGCTCCTTCAAAAGCCTGACTTCACGGCTCCCAGCTACCCCGTGGATGCTATCACGGAGGCTCAAGATTGCCACCTTATGACGCAATGGCAGCACCTCAAAGTCAAGGCGGCTGTCGGCTCTGTTGCACCTCCTCAACCCGGCGCAACTTTTCACTGCCTTCCGATTCCACAAGGCTATACTGTTGTGATGGTCGATGAAATAACGGAGGGATTTGAGGAGCTCGAGCTTGACCACCCTACCGGTGAAGGGGAGACTCGGCTGGGTCTTGCTCTGAAGACTCCATGTCTATGGCGGAAGGAGCTCATCAACCTTCCGAACTGGACGCCTCCTCCTCCTCCTCCGGCGAGTCAGGGCACTCCGCCTCCTCCTCTTCCGGCGAGTGATCAGGGCAGTCTGCCTAATTCTCCGGCTGCTCCGGCGCGTGGCGGCACTCCGCCTCCTTCTCCGCCTGCGCCGGCGAGTCCGAGCAGCCCGCCTCCTTCTCCGCCTCGTCAGCAACAGCGGAAGACAGCCGCCAACGCTCCGGCTGCTCCGGCGCATCGTAGCACTCCGTCTCCTTCTCCGCCTCGTAAGCAATGAAGGAAGACAGCCGCAGCCACTCCGGCTGCTTCGGCGTCTAGCAGTACAGCCAGAGGCGGGAGGCAATACATATTCGGTCCATCTCTCAAGCCTCAAGAGAAGTTACCATACGAGATGACCAACGAGGAAAACGAGGAGATCTGTCAAGCCCAAGTGAAGGACTTTTTTGCAAAGAAAAATCCACCTCCGGAGGAGAAGATAGATCCGGTGAAATTGAAGCGCACTTTGAAGAACCTGAAGCGACCACCACCACCTCCGCCGGATGACAACAATGTCCGCGTTCTTAAAAAGGCAGTGGAAGGAGCGCGCCGGTCGGGAACTACTTCAAGTGACAAAAGGTTACAAGAACGAAGAAGTGGGAACAAAATTCTCCAGCTCGGCGAACAGGGAAACCAATCGTGCCCCCCGCTCAAGGTGTCTAGCGATATCGTCGCAAATTTGCCGGGGATGGTGCCCGGTACCAATCCTGGTGATTTCCTGCCCGACGATGCACATTTTGATACAATGGAGGTGGACGAACACAAATACCAGTACGGGAAGCCTCTCGTCAGACCTGGTGATCCTCCTCTAACAACAATGATGCAAAGATTCCATAAGTGGTACATGGACACCTGCAAGTCTAGGAAGGATATTTTGACGCTGAGAGTTAAAGAGGAGCACGACCTCATTGGAATTGATCTGTCGTCTGTTCCATTTGAGGAGTTCTTCCAGTTTTTCAATCAAAAGGACCTCGATAAAATAATCATCACTTGCTACTGTCTGTAAGTACTATACTTCTGTAATTAAGTCTCTATATATAGCTCAGCTCTTTCATTGCTTGTATATATAATTATCCTCACTATATTATGCAGATTGAAGATCGTCGAATGCAGAAATGCACAAATCTATGATATTGGGTTCATTAACACAAATCTCATTGATGAATGGACGGTTACATATAATGCGAAAGAAACCGAGGCCAACTTGCTACAATCGTTGGTTAAAAATCAAAACAAAGATAAAATACTCTTTCCTTACAACTTCAAGTGAGTGTTTTTGTCTTCTGCATATTCGGTTTCCCTTATTACTCGAGGTTATAGTAATGTAATTGATGAGTTATGCATGCGTGCGCAGCTTCCACTTTATTCACCTAGAGATTAAGCTTGAGCAGGGACTAGTAACCGTCTTAGACTCAAGACAAAAAGATCCCAAGGAGTATGCGGCCATGACTGAAATGCTCCAGAAGTAAGTTCAATCGATCATTATCGCACCATATCGGCAACTTTGGTCATTTCCTGATATCAAGTAATTATTTTCTTTGTCTTGCAGGGTTTGGAAAGTGTTCACCACAGAAGCTCCGGGACTGCCGGGGGAGCTGCGATTTACACACCCGAAAGTAAGTACTACTAGCTAGTTCCGCGCATCTCCCATTGATTCTAGCTAGTTTCATCAATACCATTTATAATGCTTGATTATCAGTTTGATTGACCTTTATTTCTCGTAAAGTGGTTGTGGCAGGAAGGCGGGAATAATTTTTGTGGATACTACGTTTGCGAGTGCATCTACAACGCGACGACCTCTAAGCGGGGCTACTCTGAAAAACAATATGAAGTGCGTAAGCAATAATATTCACAATTTTATTTTATTACCATCATTTGTGTTGAGTTTCATTCATATATATGTATTGACCCCCTTCTTCAAATTAGATTTGGCAGATGCGGGATGAACTCCTACGACAAGATCGCATAAAAGCAATTCAAGAGGAATTGGCGGGATTCTTTCTTGACCACGTCATCAATCCAGCCGGAGAATACCATGTGGAACTTGACATCAAATGTTAGGGATTGTAAGAGATCTTATATTGTATATACATAGCTAGTAGCGTCGGATAGATATACGAAAACTTGTTGTTCGACCAATCTCTCGGAGAAGGAGGAGGTCGATCACTTCTCTCTGTAAATGTTCATGATGATCTTGTGTACTTAATGGTTTCCTTCATTTGCTTACTAGCTAGCGTGTCGAGTCCTCTCTATACGTATAGTACGTAGCGTCGACCAAGCACGGAGATAAGAGAGGACACTTCTCTCTAGCTATTAGCTAGCTAACACAATATATGAAACCCCTAAATTAACCCTACAAAACCCCCAAACCACCCCCCCTTTCAAAAAAAAATAAAAACCCCAGCTCCTGAGCTGCAGACACGTGGATGATCTTTGGTCCCGGTTGGTGTTACCAACCGGGACTAAAGGCCCTCCTGCCTGGGCTCGCCGCAGCGGCCACGTGGAGCCCAATCTGTCCCGGTTCGTATAAGAACCGGGACTAAAGGTGTTGGACTTTAGTCCCGGTTCCCAAACCGGGACAAATCGGCCTTATGAACCGGGACAAATGGGCCTTTTTCTACTAGTGCGGTTGTCTGTGTCAGGGTTAGACGGGACGGGGTACCTGGGGGTAGCAATGCCGCTAGGTGTTGAGGTGGGCCCTCCTACGCTTGTGGAAGCATGGTGGCAGGCGCAGGCACCCGACACGCGGCTCCGGGGTGTGGCCCCCCTCACAGGCGTCGCTGCCGCCGTGTCCCGCAAGGGGGAAATGGCCACGTCAGGCCGACATGGAGGGAATCTTGGTTATTCACAACATAAATGTGCCTTATCTAAACAAAAAACATACCCCAATGGTATATCGATTGCCCCCCTCACGGACGTCGCTGCCGCCGTGTCACGGAGGAGGGAAACGGTCGACACGGAGGGAATCTGGTTAGAGGGGGAATCGGGGTGTAGCTATGCCACCGAAACATCGCACAGGTCGTGATGCATGTGTGAAAGTGTTGTGACATGCGTAGACGCCCGTCTTGGGGCTCCATGGTGTGGCCCCCCCTCCATGGAAGGCAGTGCCGCTGTCACTTGGAGTTGGGGATGGTGCGGGTGCGGTGGAACCGGAGAGAATCTAGTGTTGGGTTGGGTCCAGACCGTGTTCGGCGATGTTGCTATGCGCTGACCTATCGCAACCAGGTGGAAGAGTCCACCGATCAAAGCCTGTCCGGCGAAAGTCAATGTGATAGATCTACTGGTCAACTGGGATTCGGGGTGGCCTTCGGGGTGTAGCTATGCCACCGAAACATTGCATAGGTCGTGATGCATGTGTGAAAGTGTTGTGGCATGCGTAGACGCCCATCTTGGGGCTCCGTGGAGTGGCCCCCCATCCACGGAAGGAAGTGCCGCCGTCACTTGGAGGGGGGATGGTGCGGGTGCGGTGGAACCAGAGGGAATCTAGTGTTGGGTTCTGTCCAGACTTTGTTCGGGGATGTTGCTATGGGCTGACCTATCGCAACCAGGTGGAAGAGTCCACCGGTCAAAGCCCGTCCGGCGAAAGTCAAAGGGGTTGATCTACTAGTCAACTAGGATTCGGGGTGGCCTTCCAGGTGTAGCTATGCCACCGAAACATCGCACGTGTCCAGATGCATGTGTGAAAGTGTTCTGGCAAGCGTAGACGCCCGTCTTGGGGCTCTGTGGTGTGGCCCCCCCTCCAGGGCTAGATCCGGTGGTCGTCTGTGTTAGGGTTAGATGGGACGGGGTACCTGGGGGGTAGCAATGCCGCCAAGTGTCGTGGTGGGCCCTCCTACGCTTGTGGAAGCGTGGTGGCAGGCGCAGGCACCCGGCACGCAGCTCCGGGGTGTGCCCCCCCTCACGGGCATCGCTGCCGCCGTGTCCAGGAGGGGGGGAAACGGCCACGTCGGCATGACATGGAGGGAATCTAGTAGTGGGTTGGGTCCAGACCGTGTTCGGGGATGTTGCTATGGGCTGACCTATCGCAACCAGATGAAAAGGTCCACCGGTCAAAGCCCGTCCGGCGAAAGTCAAAAGGCTAGATCTCCGGGTCAACTGGGAATCGGGGTGGCCTTCGCGGCGTAGCTATGCCACCGAAACATCTCACGGGTCCTGATGCATGTGTGAAAGTGATGTGGCATGCGTAGACACCCGTCTTGAGGCTCCGGGGTGTGGCCCTCCTCCACAGACGGCAGTGCCGCCATCACTTGAATGGTGAATCATGCGCGTTGGCTAGGGTTTAGTCCAGTGTGGGGGGAGGGCATCTATACCACAGAAATATCGCACAGGGTCTTCGAAGGGGAGGAAGGATAGTGGATACATTAAAAAAAGTAGCACTTTTAAAAAATAAATTAAAGTTAATGTAAATAAAAATAAAAATAAAAAAACCTATGCCTACGGCTTGGCCGTCGGCCTAGGTGGCCACGTGGCCCTACCGGATAAGGCCAGTGCTATGCCGACGGCTAAGCCGTCGGCATAGCCCTGCCCTTATCCACTCGGGCGCCCCACCCCCTTCCCGACCACTCCCTTCTGCCCCGCCGCCGCCGCCCCCTTCTGCCACGCCGCCGCTCGCTCCACCCGCGCCGCCCCTCGATCTCCCCCGCTGCCGCCGCCCGCATCGGCCCCGCCGCCGCCCCGTCCCCGTCCCCGCCCTGGCAGGCCGCCCCATCCCCGGACCGGCCTCCCCACGCCGCCGCTCGCTCCTCCGGCGCCGCCCTCGATCTCCCCCTCCCGGGCCGGCCGCTCCGTCCCCGCGCCCGCCCGGGCCGCCCCGTGCCCGGCCACGCTCGGGCCGCCCCGTCCCCGCACCTGCCCGGGCCGCCCCATGCCCGGCCACGCTCGGGCTGCCCCGCCCTCGACCCTGCCCCGTGCGCGGCCGGCCCTCCCCTGCGCCAGGCGACCGTGGCGCCGCCCCTCCGCGGCTCCTCTTCTTCTCCGGCCAGCATCCTCTGCTGCAGCTCATCGTCCCTTGCCGGGGCTCGATCTCCTCTTCGAAGGTGATTTTTTTATGTATTTTCTTTTAATTTTTTTGTTTAGTAATTTTGTAGCTAGATGGTTTGATAAGTAGTTAGATAGATAGTTAGATAGGTAGTTAGATAGATAGTTAGATGAGATGAATCGATGATGATGACGAATAGATGATAATGATGATGATGAATATGTGATGATGATGATGAATATATTGTTAATGTTGTTAATTTTTTTGCCTACATGATGCAAAAATAAATGATTGCATGTTTAAATGTTTTAAATATGCTCTATGAGTTGTGATGTTCTAAATTTTTGTCGCGATGGAATTTGCAAGATTTGTGGTGTCGCATTTCATCGGAGTGACCGTCGCCCGACGCGTTGGTCCTTGAGCATCCCTCTGCTGTTTGACTACTTCCCCTACAGCCGAGGGTGAGCTACAAATCCATCTCCTCCTCCATCTTTTTCATGTCACTAGATTTTCTTTTCTCGTCAAGTCGCGTAACCTTGGCGTCTCCCGTCCGGAAGGGTTGCATCGATAAATATGCATTCAATTGCATATTTATCACCGCAGCTCTTTCGGATTATCCAGCGTTTTCCACGGACAGCCCGAGGATGTGTAGATTGGGTACGTTCTCCATGTTCTACCCCGTTCCGAGAAAGGATTTCGGCTGCGCCTCCCCATGGTTCTCCGAAGCACATTCTCTCGGCTATTTGCCGAGACGTGTATCTGGAGAACAGCAGGGAGGTGCTGCCGAAATTTTGTCTCGGAACATGGTAGAATGGAGAACGTACTCAATCTACACATCCTCGTGTGGGATTAGGACCCATCTTTAGCTATTAGAGATGTAGGTGGTTTCAATGCCGTCAATGAGGTAGAAAATGAAAATTTGATGTGATTAATTTATATGAATCCTTAATTTAGTTGTGTGGCTCCCAATAAAGTAGAAGATGGCAGATAATCAGTGGATGTACAGTGGTTTTATCCGTCTGAATCGAGTAACATCAGAGTGGATCATGAAAACCGATGTGTATTTGAAGGAGATATTCCGTAGTCCAATGAGAATTATCCCACCATGCCCCTGTGCGAGATGTGCCAGATGTCAGATTCAGGCGACCGTCCCCATTCATGGCCACTCTAATTTGCAGGATTCTAAAAATACAGAAATAGAAAAATGTGGGATTATATTATTTACTTTTCTGAGGGTAATCTTGCTGCTTTATTTACTGTCTAAAGTTATTATTTTTAAGACGTTGAAGTTGATGGAAATTTTCCTATGAAATTTAGTGCGAATGAATCATAAGAAAAAATTCCTATAGTTTGCCATCCTACAAACCACACAGGAAGATTCTTAAGGATCGGAATCCTCTTTATTTTAAAAATAAAAATCCTTTCAATCAAACAATTTTAAGATATGTTATCGGATTACATAAGCCAAGTAATTAACTTACCCTTGTTAATCAGAATTATTAATAATTAATCCATTGCCCTCATTTAATAAAATGAATCCTTTATCTCTAAGTTGCTTGGAGAAAAACCATACCAATATAACTACTTTCTAAGCCTGTGGATCAACATCCAAGCATTTTTGAGAACCAATCTGTGCTGGGATTCTTACGAGGGTGGTTCTACTCCCGGCATATCGGTCTATACAATGTAGATATATTCATTCGGTGGATCAAAATCCATAGAATGCTTAATGTTTCACTAATTAAGGTGATATATTCTTTCGGAAGGCCATGTGGTGGATTCGTCCATCTTGAAGCTCCGCGACTCATGACTTCAGTAGTTGGTGTGTGAGCGTGTGCATGTGGACATGTGGTAGCTGTTTGCTTGCGTGTGAGCATCTACATGGCACTCAATGTTTCTAAAAAAATTGAACTATTGTCATCTCCGCTACCTCCACACATGGCCTTGAGCAAGACTTGGACGTTTTTAGAACTATAAATTTAGGATTTATGAGACAATTTTAGGTTTGAGGCAAATGATAATTAACAAAATGTAAAGTAAAGAAATATGAATTATAGTTTCCCTATAAGCTCTACAAATGAGGGATTCGTTTCTCCCGCCAACAATTTCTATCTTTAGGGTAAGCAGAAGTATGATAGATATCCACTATAGCATGTGTCCCAAAATGGGTGCCTTGTTCATTGTTGAGTATAGACAATAAGCTTAACATCAAATATCGCCGTGTCGATCTCCAAGACATATTGAATTGATATGCACCATTCAATTGAGCATCCTTGATTAAATGAAATTCTTTAGGATTCTACGAACTTTTTGATTGTGTGAATTCCATGAAAAAGATTTTAGTGTTCCATTGATTAGTACATGACAATACACCCCCCCCCCCCCCCCCCACAATGCATTTGTACCATCCCAAATTCATAGGAATTTTGAAATGAGCTCAAACGACATTCTATTGTACTTTGAGAGCCCATATTATTGGAAAGATTTTCATCGGAATTTTGGAGCATTTGCGGTTGGATTTCACAGAAATTGTTCCTATAGACGGTTGTTGGTTGCTAGGCTGATCGCCTGGTGTGTGCATGATTTCTAGTTCACGTGGTTGTGTCCATGTTCGTATCATGTATGCTTGCATCATCTTCGTTGGATGTGCAATTTCTTGGCATGGTTCAACGCTATTTTTTTGCATCCGCCTAGGCATAGCTTTGGTCTTGTATGACTTTTGCTATTTACCGGTGTGAACCGTTGTGTGTGTGTGCGTTGGTGTTGATTGTGAGCATCCTAATCTTGGAGAGGCCAATTGTGTGCTCATTGTGTTTGTATCCCCTTGATTCTACATTATGAGTTAATAAAATAGTTTTTTATTTGTAGGATTGAATCCCACATGAAATTTGTCTTTGACTTCCTTTCAATACATTGTAAATGAAAATTTGCATCCACTCAAACCTCTTCTGAAAAATCATTTGTTTTTCATGTGGTGCAATTAAACAAACTTTGTTACAAATTCAACCATTATGATTTGAGTGGCATGGTATTGTGATCCTGTGTTTTTCCTATTCCCGTGCATTCAAAATCATGTGAATCAAAGGAGCTCACAAGTCCAATGCACCATCCTCTCAGCTCTTTTTCCTACTCTAAATTTTCATGTGTTGGTTTGTTGTGAATCATTTATTAAAGACATGGATTCGAAAATCCTAGTGTTTTGAGCTCTTACAGGAATATATATATAGTACATGATATACCAAACACGTGTTGTTCCTACCACTACATTTTTTAAACCTTCTAGCCTAAAATATATACAGTATGAAAATAAATGATATACCAAACACGTGTTGTCCCACTATATTTACAACATCAAATATATACAGTATGAAAATATATGTTATGTTGGGGGAATATAATGAAGCTAATTTATTGTTGTAGATGTTGGTATATTTGTCTACAACTTGGGCAAACTTAAAAGAATTTTGACTTAAAACAACACTAAAATTTGAAGTACTTTCAAACTGAAGGTGTAAGTCCTACATTATTGATGACCTACGGCAACATTACAGGCATGGGTACATGCATACGGATCACGAACAGAACTAGTGGTGCATAATTTTTCACATACTTTTCATAATCTATTTATTCAATATTGTAGTTTTGATATTTTCTTCTATATTTTTCGTCAAACTTAGAAAGAATGGAATTTTTGACTGATTTTACGCCATCTATTTGGGGGACAGAGAGAGCAATACACTACTGCGGGAATGCCTAGTAGTGGCGGGCGGAAAAAGCCTAGTATGGCGGGCAAGGCTCTCAGGGTGCCCGCCACCGAGCTCCCGCCACTGCTAACATGCCATCAGTGGCGGGCAGCCACCCGCCAGTCGTAGCCCATTAGCAGTGGCGGGCTGCTGTACCTGCCCGCCACAGGAATATTATTAGCAATGGGGCCCTTGTACCGCCCGCCACAATAGTTTGTGCCCGCCACTGCTAATGGTCCAGGCCGAAATGACACTCTTGCAGCATATTGCACCTGGATCAAAACCATCAGTTGCATGAGATACATAAATTCAGGTTGAAAAATGTCAATTTTACTACCCTGAATAAAGTGGGTGGTTCACTTACCCTCTGATCTATTTTTCTGCTTCTTTTAGAACCCCACAACAACCCAAACCGACAAAACAACCGCCTGGCTAGTTTGTCTCCACCGCTGCTAATGTGGCATAGTCACGGGGTTTTGACCTGGGTGGGGCCCTCTTGTCAAGTGGGGCGAGCCGCGGTAGCGCGAGGCCCGTGGGGCTTGCGGCCATGGGGGGGGGGGGTGGAGCGGGGGCAGCAGGAGCGCGGGAGGAGGCGCTGCGGCGTGGGGCGGAGCAACGCGGAGGAGGCCAGACGTGGCTTGGTCGGAGCAGCGTGCGGGGGCGGCCGGAGCGACGGGGCAGAACAGCGCGCGTGGGCCGCCAGAGAGCAGTGGGACGGGGCAACGCAGGAGGAGGACGCGGGGGGCAGGTGAGCTCGGGGAAACGACGGGGGACCCGTGCGCGTCGATGATGGATGCGGGGACGCAACTCGCAGGTGTGTGTAGCAGCCGGCGCCCGGCCAGGAAGGCAGCGGCGCGGCGCTGTCGGTGGGGGTGGATGCTGGAGGGGGACGGGGCAGGGGAGGGCGCAGCCCGCGCGCGCGTCGCGACCGACGACCAGCTTAGAAGGCAGCGGCGCGGTGCGGCAAGTGGGGGTGCGGCGCCTCTATGTGTGGCGACACGAGGCAGAGCAGGTGCAGCAGCGAGGTGATTTTTTTTGGAGAAGGTAACGAGGGAGCCACATCAGCCAGGTCAAAACCGCCGTTGACTGGTGCCACATCAGCAGCGGGTGCAGACAAACCAGCCAGGGGGTTGTTTTGTCCGGTTTGGGTTTGTTTAGGGGCTAGAAGAAGCAGAAAAATAGATCGGGGGTAAAGTGAACAATCCACTTTATTCAGGGTTGTAAAATGGACTTTTTTCATTCAGGTTTCAGCATTGATCCATATACACGCACCACATTACAATGATGTCAGATTAATTAACAAAAAGTAGTAGTTATAAAGCAAGTATAACAAGTGCAATACAATAATAAACATATGTATGTCGCTCATCACACGTAATTAATGGTTTGAAGTGTTGTTTAGGAGTGAAATGAGTGTCGGGCGATGTTCAACATTGAGAGCGTTAGTAGAAGCTGCACATACTACACGAATTACTAGTGGATAGAATGAACGGGAACCAATGGGCCGCTTGCTCTGGAATCGGAGATTTGGCCTCTCAAAGAGCCCATTGAACTGCCTCACCCGGCGTGGGTATGGTGGTTGGACTCAGACCCGGCCAGATCATCAGCCTCTCATCCAGGGTCGCCTCCATCAGGATGCACACCGCGAGGTCATTGAACCGCCTCTCTGCTATCTTCTCCATCGCTGGGAGAGAACACTGGGCCATTGGAACACTTCTAACCCAAGCTAACATTGCATCCCTGAGGTGCTCTGCCCGATGCTTGTCCCGCATCCTTGGATAGTGCTTCTCCATGTCTGCCGCAGAGACCCCCTCCCACAATTCTTCTTGCGGTCCCATCTATTTTTTTAGCACAAAATAACATTCATAATATATACATATAGAGATAACATTCAAAAAATATGCAAGGTAAATATATAAAGATATGACTCACGTATATATAAACTAGAGATCACAAGGTAATTCATAAGAACGCGTGACACACGTACATATAAACTAAAGATCACGAGGTAATTAATATAGTAGTGCAAGGCAACAAGCATTGTGTCATGACCTAATTTAAAGTTTGACAAGTTTTTTGAAAGGAGCATATATTATATATATATATATCTATCCTTTAGCAATAATATCCGTCAGCATTTTGATGTTTCATTCTCAACTCTCGTTCTTCTTGGCTCTCTGCCCCGCAGTAGAACATCCCCTCGTCCCTCACTATACGGCGATTGATGATATTCGTGAGCACCCTCTGAAGGCGCTCCTGCTCTGTCCAAAAGTGAGCTAGCTTAACTTCCATCTCATTCTCTTCAGACCATTTCTCCAACATTGAATCACTTCTCAAAAGTGGTCCTGCGCGCACATAGTCATCCATCAAGACCATGGCATAGTAGCCAGCCATGTGCATGGTTGCATCTTTCGGTTGTTGCCGGCAACAGAAGCTGGTGTGAAATTTGTAGTGCGAGTATGGCATGCTATTACGGTCGGACTTATGACATATCAAAATAGCAGCATTGAGAACTTTCTTCAGATCGGTCCACGGCTTCTTAGAGTCTCTCCTGGAATCAAAAAAATAAGCTCGGCCGTCCTTGGGCATTAGTGCGATGACGATCCAGTGTTCGTTGTTACGAAAACAATTGAGCAATGTAACATGAATGAGATTGACATCGAAGTACTCAGGTATATGTGAAAGCATAAAGGAATGAACTTCCGATTCGAAGTAAGGCACGAGAAAGCTCTCCTTGCGTCGTGGACTATGAAGAATGGTCTTGTGGAGGTAAGATGTGATAAGGCACTGGCCTTTATCAGAATCCACATTGGTACAATGCATGATATACGGATCAAGGAAGGCAACATGTTTATTCCGGAGTAATGGATCTGCAGCATGCCAGAGCGACCAAAGCCTCATTAAAGATGGCCTGACTACGTCCACGTAGAAAATATTGTCGTTGACCACACTCTCAAACCCGAGATATATTTTATCAGCAGGATAGTCCTCGACAAATGCAAGACCGTCTTGAACATTGGCGGTGTAATACATCTCACCCTTTCCTGACCTAGCTACTACGTCTTCATGTAGAAGCTGACTTTTAATGCTTAGTGTGCTCAACAAGTGTTGTGGTAATATCCGTTTACAGGGCTCAAACATTTGCCATATGCGCGAACTGCTATAAACATTCACCACATTTTCTTCTGGTGCCTTACTGGCGGTAGGTACATTGCCTGATTTCTTCTTTCGCTTTCTGCCCTTTTTACGACGCTGAGCTGAGGGGTCCATAGAAGATGGTTCTCCGGAATCCATTTGTTGTGTTTGCTAAAATTTAGTGTGGCAATTATGAGTTATAAAGCATAAACAAAAATGAAAGAAAACTTCGACATGACCTTTGCTAAAAAGAGGACATAACGAGTGCCAGAAATTTGGCAAAACGAAAATGAATCGACGTTTTGCGAAAACATTGGCACTCATGTCAATACCTGGAAATAAAAGGCAACCACACTAGAATGGATCCTAGGAAAAAAATGAAAGAAAAATTTGACATGACCTTTGCTAAAAGGAGAACATAACAAGTGCCAGAAATTCGGGGAAACAGAAATGAATCGACATTTCGCGAAAACATTGGCACTCATGTCAATACCTGGAAATATAAGCCAACCACACTAGAATGGATCATAGTCAAAATATGAAAGAAAAATTCGACATGACCTTTGAGAAAAAGAGAACATAATGAGTGCCAGAAATTCGGCGAAACGAAAATGAATCGACATTTCGCGAAAACATTGGCACTCATGTCAATACCTGGAAATATAAGCAAAGGATACTACAATAAATCTTATACAAAATATTTCTAATCTACTCGTAGTTACCCTAAGCACAAATAACACTAAGACACACTACTCAAAATTAATCCATGCTAAATATCTATCAAATCTATACTTCTATTTACCCTAAAGACAAATAACAGTAATAAACATTGCCATGTATTTCTAAACTACTAGTATTTACCCTAAACACAAATGTGACCATACCGGAGAGGTGGCGCGCTTGGCGTTCGAAGGCGGCGCGAGGTCTCCGATGTTGGCAGACGAGGGCAACATGGCCGTAGGGCTAGCCATCAGGGAGGAGCTCCGCTGTGGCGGTGGTGACGAGATGCCTCTGGTGTCGGAGGAGGAGACCATGCCCGCGGCGGCGATGAGGGGCATGGCTGTGAGGAGCAACGGCGGCGAGGAGCGGCGGCGCCAAGGGGCGAGGCGGTTAGTCAGGCGAGATTTGGGGGGAGGCGCGGGCGGGGGCAGGGGAAATGGGAAGTTTTGGGAGCGAATCGGTTTTTGGCGAAAATTGAACCGACAGCGTCGTGGGTGTACGAGTGACGGACACAGAATACTGCCCGCCACACATAAGGCGAGAATCGGTGGCGGACACCAACGAACAGCCGCCACTGCTAAGATAGCACACTATCGACCTCCTGCACCCTTATGGATGGTGGGTACCACAATTTAGCTGTGGCGGGCTAATGTTTTAGCCCGCCACTGTTAACCAAACGAGCAGTGGTGGACCTTAGTGCCCGCCCGCCACTGTTAAATTTTATCAAGCGGGCATGTTTGGAACAATTTATGTGTGGCGGGCACAAATTTCCACCCGCCACGGCTACAACAACTGCAGTGGCGGGTCACATTTGTTACCCGCCACTGTTGCTTTTCCAAAATAGCTGTGGCGGGTAACTCGTCCCGCCCGCCACTCATTTGAGTTCACCTATAAGCCTTTTCCCAGTAGTGATATCCACAACATCGAATATATGTAGTATGAAAATATCTGTTATGTTGAATCTAATGAAGCTAATTTAGTGTTCTAGATGTTTGGTATATTTGTCAACAAACTTGGTCAAATTTTAAGAAGTTTGACATCGGATAAACCTAAAATTTCAAGTATTTTGAAAAGGAGGGAGTAAGTCCTAAATTATTCATGACGTGCGGCAGTAGTATAGGCGTGGGTACATGCATATGGATGCACCAATAGGACAAATGGTGCACAATGTTTCACATGACAATGTTTCTGCACACGTGTGATAGTGATACTACAATGTTTATCCACAATGAGTATCATACAGCGTTCATGTATGTTAACTGTGCCAGTACTTTAATTCTAGATTATTATGATATGTGTGATGTGATTTACTGTGTCTCGAGAGATCTATTGTGGATTCATTACTGAATTTTTTTCTTGCAAAACGTGGCTTCTCTGAACCTGTATATGTGTGTGTTATTTGCGTATGTGTGTGGGTGCATGCAGGAGCTACTACCGGTGCACCCACAGCAACTGCCGCGTCAAGAAGCGCGTGGAGCGGCTTTCGGAGGACTGCCGCATGGTGATCACCACCTACGAGGGCCGCCACACCCACACCCCCTGCAGCGACGACGACGCCGGCGGCGACAACACCGGCAGCTGCGCCTTCACCTCCTTCTGATCGATCGGCCGATATTTGTCGAAACGTACACGAAACACTTTAATTAGCTGGGTATGGTAGAATCATACGTGCATGCTTTTGGTAATTTGGTTAGATAGACTGGTCACATTATTTACTGCATGCAAACATGCAATGTGGAGGATATATATATATATATATATATATATCGAGTTATAATATCCTGTTGTGCATCCGTATACATGTCTAGTGATTTCCTTATAGCATCTACAATTAGGGTTCCCATATTGGCCCCAAACGCCTGGGCAGGCTGCCCGGGCAATGCCCGATCAGGATTTAGCCACCCAACCGGACCGGGCAAATCCAGCCGAAAAATCCGGGCTATTTGGCAATCCTCATACCCAACCCACATGTAGGGCGGATATGGGGACTCCCGGATATGCCTACCACATAGGTTGTGGCCCATTATGGCCCACCACGACCCCATAACAACCTCACCAAACCCTAGTTATCGGTCAACACTCGACCACTCCGCTCACTCAGAGTCCCTTGTCATTCCTGTCCCCTCTCCCATCCACCATGGCGAGCTCCAACAGCTCCTCCAGCAGCGAGTCTGATCCCATCGACTAGGACGACCTCTTGAAGAAGGAGGGCTCCGGCAGCAAGACGCCGAACGATGAAGAGATTGCGCTCTGCATCGCAATTGAGCGGTCACGGGTGGACATTGGCGGGAGCTCGAGCTCTGCGCCATCCACGGTGGCCTGCCGAGGAAATGCGGCCCAGCGCAGCGGCCCGTCGCGCTCCGCTCGGCTCCAGATCCGACGCCGGGCGACCTTCTTCCTTTCCTCTCCGGCCCCAGATCCTCCCGGGGAGCATTGGCTGCTCGTGCCCGCGCCCACCCAGAGGATGCTGATGCCGGAGTCGGAGGTGAAAGCCGCCCGCCACGAGAGGCAGAGGGTGGCGGAGGCCGGCCCTTCCCGCCCACCTGCCAGATCCGTGCCCGTCGACCCGGAGGAGTAGCTCCTCCGCGGGGTCATGCGCCGGTCGCTGACGTCGGCGGAGACGGACGCTAGGCGCCTCCGACGAAAGAACGCGAAGGCGCTCTGGCTTGGGATCGAAGATTTGGAGCTCCTCGCGAGGCGGAAGGAGACCACCAAGGCCAAGACGGCATGACACGCGAAGGAGCAGTCCCGCATCGTCCATCGCCTCTCTGGCTACATGTCCTCGGCGTTGGACAGCGGCACGACAAGCACGGACGACGACGGCGACGCTCTTCCCGCCGCGGACACCTACACGGAGGATTACTAACGCCACTCCGGTGACCGCAAGGGGAAGGGGCCGGCCAAGAAACGGTGATCTCTGGCTCCCTGCCCCGTCTAGCTAAAATATTTTGTATGTAGTTTAATCTATCGGATGAAGAACTATGTCCGATGATGAACTATGTCTTTTGGGTCCAATTGTGCAATATATTTCTAGTTCGACCTACGTTGCCATGTTGATCTACGATTGTTGCAATGCATGCAAGCTTGGCACCGAAAGAGAGGTCATGATCTTCTTGTTTGTCGGCCATGTGTACGCAGCATAATCCAGAAGGCAGCACTGCAGGCTCACGGACTAAAATCCAGAAGGCATCTCTCGGGGTCCTTGCATGTGTACTCGCTCATGATGCATGCATGCTGGCCTGCTAATGATGGTGAGACTGCATCCACCTGTGTGTCGCAGTAAGCTTCTAAACGGACTCGGACAAACTCCCAGTATGCATGTACTGCTGCGTGTTCGTCTCTCTGCGGTCATCCCTTCCCAGGGAAACCATGCAGAAAGACTTGGCAACGGAACTGTACAACCCCCGCTTCTCCGCACATGCTTCCTGTCTCTCCCATGGCTTGTGACCAATTGGCAATTGCACGCCACCCTTGGATCTTCCCCTGATCCGGATACAATCCTGCAGAAATCTGCACTGGCCACTGGGTTTGTGAGATAGCAATTGCTACCGCATGAGGTAGGGCAAATTAACCAAGTGGCTCTCTGGGTTGAGGAGGGTGGATGGCCCTGAAGAAGAGGCTTTTTGCAGCATCTGCAATGATTAAAATTCCCTCTGGCCGCAGCTCCGCTATAGCTGTAGCTTAATCTGGAAAACATCAGTGGGAGTGCTGCTGCTGCAGCAATGTGTTTGGTTGGCCATGGTTGCTGTCTTCCGCCGCGGCTAGCCCCACCACTAGCTTGCTGGCCATTGAGGCGCAGCTGAACCTGATCAACCCCGCTCCTAGTTTTCAATCGGTGTATCATGCGTGTGGCCATATGCACGAGCAGAGATGCAGGATGACCACGAACGCTGGCCACCGCAGATACGCATGATTGGGCATGAATTCTACCTACGCTTGTTTCCTCCCTCGGTCTATTCGTACGTGCATGGGAAAAGAACTGTACACATGGATTGGTTTTCTGGCGAGGAGCTAGCCTAGCAAGACTCCAAATACAAATGGAAAGACTGTTGCGTCTGGTATACTGGCTGGCGTGTACATGTAGGAGTACATAGGCATATGGCTGTTGTCATCCTCGAGAAAGCATTTCCATGCATGTATCGTTCGTCCATCTGTAATTCTGTATGTACATCTGCTTGTGGCTGGTATCGATGAGCCGTGTCCTTGATGGTTGCACTACTAGTGAAAACCCTAGCAGTAGCGCTGGTTGATGGCTAGTAGTTGCGCGGGGTACCGCGCTACCGATAAGGCGCTAAGGCAATGGTTTTGGGTACCGCCCGAGAAAACCGGTTACCGGGCGGTAACCGCGTTTCCCAGTACCCCACGAGAAATCAATGTAGGAGATATGCCCTAGAGGCAGTAATAACAGTTATTTTGTATCTCCGAGTTTATAATGAATGTTTATGTTCCATGCTATAACTGCAATGATTCTCGAGTCTACAATAACCACGAGGCTCGGAGGGAAACTCATTTGCACGTGTGGTATAATAAACGGTAAAATGTATTCCTAGTCTTGCCTCTAAGACTGGCTCAAGTATTGCATGATGATCCTGTTTTCCTGATCATGGGCATGGCTATGCCGGCAATTTTGAGGGCACAATGTTGGTAGAACACTTGTGTTGAATCGACCCGATTGATGTTATGCTATGAGATACTTTCGTCACAAGTTAATGGTTAATAACACAGAGATAGTTAATGTTTGCATAATTCCTTAGACCATGAGGGTGTCGAGTTTCTTCATGCTTGCTTCATGAACTTTGGGGTTTGTTAAACGTCATCCGTAAATGGGTGGCTATTACGGCGGCTTATGGGTTCATGGAAAAGTATGTCAAGTAACTTGATAACTCAAGATTGGGATTTGCTCCTCCGACGATGGAGAGATATACTCGGGCCCTCTCGGTGTAACGGTATCCCTCATCGTCTGGCCAGACACCTTGTGATTTGATCACTGGGATACCGCAACACGGAAATGAGAAAAGAGAACAAAACCGGTAACGAGGTAACTTGCATGGTGGAGAAAGTGTTGGCCCACGGGAATGCAATAAATCTCACCTCGGGTTTTTGTGATATATCGTGAAGCAACAGGAATAGCACACGGCAACTGGAGGTTCACTCGGATATTTATTCGTGTGGGTATAGGGGTCAATATGGGTGTCCACGGCTCCGATGTTGATCATTGATCGGAAGGGGTTCCGGGTCATGTCTATACTTCACCGAACCTATAGGGTCACACGCTTAAGGGTCATCTATCTGCTGAATACTAGACAGGGAGTCTGAGAGATAGTCACCGAAAAAGTTTCGGAGACAACGAAAGAGTTTCGAAGAGAGAGAACACCGAAAGAGTTTCGGTAAAACCAAAAAGTTGTTTTGGAATATATTATTAGGTCAAAAAGGGTGTCGGCATCGCATGGAAATTTTCAGAGGATGCCAGAATTAGTCTGGGAACTTCTGGGAATTTTCAGAGATCAAAACTAGAAATGTTCCGAAACTGCCGTAACCGCTGTTGTTGCTTTTCGCTGATAAAAACTACCATACCGGAAATGTTTCGGAAAATTCCCAAAATAATTTTAGAGGGTGCCGGAAATGTTCTGGGACCTTCTGGAATTTTTCAGAAAAAAGTTTCACGGAAAACATCTTGTCTCAGCGCGAGGGGACAAGATCCCACGAATCGGGGGTTGCTTGTTTGGTGGCTTTTTGTCTAGGGAGCACCCTTGTTTCAAGGGAGACATGTTGGTGGCTTGTTGGGCCCCCCCCCCCATGGGGGGGGGGGCAAGGTTGTGGCCGGCCAAAGGGGGGACCCCATGGTGTCCCCTTGGTGCCCCACTTGAGTTACCATTCCACCCTTCATGTGGTACATGTAGCATGGGTGTTTTGGTATTTCCTCCACCACCCCACCCCTTGCCTTGGCCTATAAAAGGAGGAGAAGGGGCTGCCATTCTCCTCATCCCCTTGCTCTCATACACATGCCATGCATTATCTGGCTTCTTCTCTCCCTCCCACGAAAAGAGTTTCGTAGAGCCAAAAGGCTGTCTGGGTTCCGGCAGGAACTAGTTCTGGACGGCGAAGCCCTGCCAGATAGCTGACACCGTATGTGTGCAACCCCATAGAGAGGTCGTAGTTTCGGTCTTTTGCCCGATGGGCTGTTCGAGTGTCCTCCCGGAGGGCTGTCCGAGTCTCCGTTCGAGTTTCAAGGGTCCTCCCGAAGGGCTGTCCGCGACATCGTCCGGGGGACTGTCCGACCGCCTCCCGAAGGGCTGTCCGACGAGGGAGTACATCCTCGCGGTTGGGAGGTTGTAAATCCTAGCTGCGGGGATCTGCACCAACGATCTCCACCGACTCTTCTTCCGCTGCACTTCGAGTCGGTACGGAACAGATCAAACCTTGTATGCAGTCTCCATAGTGGTCCTGGGCGTGTTCGCTATACCGAAAATTTTGATTTTCTGTCGCGTTACCCTACAGTGGCATCAAGAGCCGTGCTATGCGTAGATGCAGGTTACGATCTAGAATACATTGGAGATGTATGGGTATTGCATAATATAATTAGGTAGTAGATAAGATCTATTGCTGAAAATTATTTATGCGGGTGACAGATGAAATCTGTTACCCGATTTTCTTGTTGCTTCCCTAGAATTTGCGTTTGCTCAATCTCGAGATAGCATGGTAGAATTTGACAAAGTTCTGGCAATCCGTGATCCTGATTGATCATGGAAGTGCTATCAGTTCTTTGGGTTCTGCCATAGTCAAAAGAAAGATGAAATTCGCAAATGAAAGGGCATTGCAGATATGATCTGCACAGGGGTCATGCGTATGACGAAGTTTATTATGGGGCTCGAGATTTAATTATCTCGTGTTTCATACACCCCGAGATGTTAATCTAGCGACTCGAATAATCATACTTGATGATAAAACGTTGGTAGCTGCGGTTTAAGTCAAAACCTTAGAAGCCACGTAAAATAAAATTTTGCTAAACCGATTAGAGGCGTCTAACTTGGTTTTGCAGGATGGTTTGCATATGATGCGGTATAGCAAAGCTCATATTCAATTTGATTATGTATGAGATGTCTATATGATGTAATTAACATGACCTGCGTGTCATAATTCGGCATGATGGCTGGAGCCATATGATTGCACTTTAATGACCTGCGTGTCAACCTTAAGTAATGCATTTATTTTATCTGCTCTGGAGATAGCAATATTATCTAGTGCATCGACAAGGTGGTCGCAATCTTCGCAAAGGTGAACACCGACGCGAATGCCGAAGACGAAGAAATACAAGACTTCTCCGTCAGAAAGGGCTATACCATATCATGCTATTATGAATTGCCTGAGATGTTTATCCCTCTTGATGCACCCTTCTTGATTGCGCGGTAGTCGCTTTTATTAGGGTGATCTCTCACAAAATTATCAAGTAGTTAGTGTTCTCCCAAGTGTAGCACCGTCACAGCATCCTTCCTTTCGGGGTGCGCCATCATCTACATGGGTACGAACGATTGTACGGGTGTAAGGCGGGTGAGGTCAGACCTCGCAGCAAGATCACTTGGTTGTCTTGACGTTCATGGCAGGATCGTCCTGAGCTCGGAACACACGCATCGAAAGATGAACAAGAGTCACATAGAGATGTGATCGGCAAGTTTTCCTACCAATTGGAGTTCACGACATCAGTGTTCATCTCGAACAATGGCGTTGAATTGCAATTTGGATCTTGAATCACTCACAATCAATTTTGAGAGATATTGGTTTGAGTGGGAGCACACTTTAGAATAAAATTGTTTATTCACTAGTGCAATTTTCATTATAAACAAAGTCTAAGTGAAACTTGTGTTTACCATTGTAGATCAAATGGCTCGCAACACTGCGTTCAACTTAGGCCCGATGTTAGAGAAAGAGAAGTTAGCTGCGACTGGAAACAACTATGCGGACTGGGTCCGCAACCTGAGGATTGTCCTCAGGAGCGCTAAGAAATTGTATGTGCTTGAAAATGCTCTTCCAGCTAAACCGGCGGCAGAGGCCCGGGAATATGTACAAAATGTCTGGGCCACTAAGGATGATGATCACAACTTAGTGCAGTGCCTTATGCTAGCTTGCATGAGTACAGACCTTCAAAAACGTTTCGAATTCCATAAACCCCGTGATATGATCCGGGAATTGGATGCTCTGTACAAGGAAACCGCAAAGTCTGAACGATTTGATATCATGAAGGCTTTGATGGATTGCAAGATGGCTAAGGGTAGTTCAGTTGGCGAACACGTGGTCAAAATGATTGGCTATGCTGAAAGGCTTAAAACCCTGGAATTTCCACTTCCACCTGGCCATATGATGGACATGTTGCTTTCTTCACTCCCCCCGTCTTACGACGGTTTTGTATTAAACTACAACATGAGTGGGATGGAGAAGGAACCGGAAGAGGTGCTCGCCATGCTGAAAACTGCAGAAGGAGGGCTGCGAAAAAATCGCAAGCAAGTGTTGCTTGTGAATAAAACCGCCAGTTTCAAAAAGAAGAAAGGCAAGCCAAAGAAGGGCAAGGGCGCCGGTAAGACCGGCTCCCAAAGCAACTCTAAGGGTGGAGCCAAGAATGAAACTGAGTGCTTCTACTGCAAGGGCACAGGACACTGGAAGAGAAACTGCAAGAAGTATCTGGAAGATAAGAAGTCCGGGAAAACCGGAAAAGGTATAATTGTTATACAAGTTAATGTCATTGACATTTTGCTTGCTAGCGAAAATTCTAAGTCTTGGGTATTTGATACCGGATCGGTTGCTCACATTTGCAACTCGATACAGGGGCTTCAGAAGGTGCGCAAGCTGGAAAAGAATGAAGTCGTGATGCGCATCGGGAACGGCGCTGGGATCGCCGCTCAAGCCGTCGGCATTATGCCTCTACGTCTCCCTTCAGGATTTATCTTAGAACTAAGTAACTGTTATTTTGTTCCGGCATTGTGTAGAAACATTATCTCTGGATCATGTTTAGTACACGATGGATATTCCTACAAGTCTGAGAACAATGGTTGTTCACTTTATTGTAAGGATATGTTTTATGGATTTGCACCCATTGTTGGGGGCCTTTTCGTATTAAATCTTGAATGTGAAAATAATGTCTTTAACGTGAATGCTAAACGCATTAAGAAGGCTGATACCACCACCACTTTCATGTGGCACTGTCGGCTTGGCCACATCGGAAAGAAACGCATGCAAAGACTCCATAAAGATGGAGTTCTGCCGTCTTTTGATTTTGAGTCATTTGACACATGTGAAGCTTGCTTGATGGGAAAAATGACCAAGACGCCGTTCACGGGTCACCCTGAACGGGCGGGTGAATTGTTGGAAATAATACATAGTGATGTATGTGGTCCGATGAACACTGCCTCACGGGGTGGGTATTTCTACTTCGTGACTTTTACTGATGATCTAAGTCGGTATGGCTATATCTACTTAATGAAGCATATGTCGGAAACCTTTGAAAAGTTCAAGGAATTTCAGAATGAGGTAGAAAATCATCGTGACAAAAAGATTAAGTTTTTGCGGTCTGATCGCGGAGGCGAATATCTTAGTCATGAGTTTGGCCAACATCTGAGTGACCGTGGAATTGTTTCACAGCTTACGCCTCCCGGAACTCCACAGCGAAACGGAGTGTCGAAACGACGTAACCGAACCTTGTTAGACATGGTAAGGTCGATGATGTCTCTTGCAGATCTACCGATATCTTTTTGGGGACATGCACTACTTACTGCCGCTTATACATTAAACAGAGCACCGTCTAAATCTGTTGAGACGACGCCATTTGGATTATTGTATGGGAAGAAACCCATTGTGTCGCATCTCAAAATTTGGGGTTGTGAGGCATACGTAAAACGTTTACAGCCTAGCAAACTCGATCCCAAAGCAGATAAATGCTACTTTGTAGGTTATCCCAATGAGACCATTGGGTATTCCTTCTATCTTCCCTCCGAGCACAAAGTGTTTGTTGCTAGAAACGGAGTCTTTCTTGAGAAAGAGTTTCTCGCTAAAGAAGCAAGTGGGAGGACAGTACAACTTAATGAGATTAGTGAATCTTCGGCAATCGTTGATATGGCTAAGGAACCGGAAGAAATTCCGCTAATCATCCCTACAACTGAGCCGGAAGTTGTCGCATATGATGCGGAGACTTCAGACAATGTTGTAACAGAACCGCGCAGATCAGGAAGGGCTATCCAGCCACCTGAGTGGTTTCATAACGAAATCTTCATTCTTGAAGACGATGAACCTGCGCACTACAAGGAAGCGATGGCGGGGCCCAGCTCAAAGGAATGGCACAAGGCCATGAAATCCGAAATGGAATCCATGTACGAAAACCAAGTTTGGAACTTGGAAGAACTTCCAGAAGGCGTAAAGCCAATTGGTTGTAAATGGATTTTCAAAAGAAAAACGGACGCGGATGGTAACATTACTATCCACAAAGCTAGACTTGTCGCGAAAGGGTTCACGCAAGTTCCAGGAGTGGACTACGACGAGACTTTCTCGCCTGTAGCTATGCTTAGGTCTGTTCGGATATTACTAGCAATTGCTGCTTATTTCGATTATCAAATATGGCAGATGGATGTCAAAACGGCTTTCCTAAATGGAAACCTCAAAGAGGATGTATACATGATACAGCCAGAAGGTTTTGTCATTCATAAGGATGCTGGAAAGGTATGCAAACTTCAGAAAGCCATTTATGGTCTGAAGCAAGCGTCAAGGAGCTGGAACATTCATTTTGATGAAGTGGTCAAAGAGTTTGGCTTCATCAGGAATGACGAAGAATCTTGTGTTTATAAGAAGTTTAGTGGGAGCGCAAAAGCATTTCTAATCTTGTATGTGGATGACATATTGTTGATTGGAAATGACATGAATTTTCTTAGCGAAATAAAAGAATCATTGAAGAAGAGTTTTTCAATGAAAGACTTAGGCGAAGCGGCATATGTATTGGGCATCAGAATCTATAGAGATAGATCAAAACGCCTGATAGCGCTTAGCCAAAGCACGTACATTGACAAGGTGTTGAAAAGGTTCAACATGGAGAACTCCAAGAAAGGCCTACTCCCTATGTCACCTGGCACAGTGCTTTGCAAGAATCAGAGTCCTCGAACTCTCGATGAGCGAGTACAAATGAATGATGTTCCATATGCCTCGGCAGTTGGTTCTATTATGTATGCCATGCTATGTACAAGACCGGATGTTTCCTATGCGCTAAGTGTTAGCAGCCGGTACCAAAGTGATCCAGGATTGGAACACTGGGCCGCAGTCAAGGGTATTCTTAAGTACCTCAGAAGGACCAAGGATTTACTCCTTGTGTACGGAGGTGATGAAGAGCTCATTGTAAGTGGTTACACTGATGCAGGCTTCATGACTAACCCAGATGACTTCAAATCTCAATCAGGCTATGTTTTCATGTTGAATGGTGGCGCAGTTGATTGGAAAAGTTCCAAACAAAAGACTGTGGCGGATTCTACAACGGAGGCGGAATATGTTGCAGCTTCCGAAGCCTCCAAGGAGGCGGTATGGATCAAGCAATTTCTTGAAGACCTTGGTGTGGTTCCAAGTGCACTGGACCCGGTGGAGATCTATTGTGATAATAGTGGCGCCGTGGCTCAGGCAAGGGAGCCAAGTTCGCACCATAAGACAAGACATATTCAACGCAAATATAAACTCATTCGACATCATGTCGAAGAAGGTTTAGTGAAAGTACGCAAAGTTCACTCGGATCTGAATGTGTCAGACCCGATGACAAAGCCTCTACCACGAGCAAAGCATGAGCAGCACCGGACAGCCATTGGTGTTAGGGAAGCCATGTAACTGGATTATGACTCTAGTGCAAGTGGGAGTCTGTAGGAGATATGCCCTAGAGGCAGTAATAACAGTTATTTTGTATCTCCGAGTTTGTAATGAATGTTTATGTTCCATGCTATAACTGCAATGATTCTCGAGTCTACAATAACCACGAGGCTCGGAGGGAAACTCATTTGCACGTGTGGTATAATAAACGGTAAAATGTATTCCTAGTCTTGCCTCTAAGACTGGCTCAAGTATTGCATGATGATCCTGTTTTCCTGATCATGGGCATGGCTATGCCGGGAATTTTGAGGGCACAATGTTGGTAGAACACTTGTGTTGAATCGACCCGATTGATGTTATGCTATGAGATACTTTCGTCACAAGTTAATGGTTAATAACACAGAGATAGTTAATGTTTGCATAATTCCTTAGACCATGAGGGTGTCGAGTTTCTTCATGCTTGCTTCATGAACTTTGGGGTTTGTTAAACGTCATCCGTAAATGGGTGGCTATTACGGCGGCTTATGGGTTCATGGAAAAGTATGTCAAGTAACTTGATAACTCAAGATTGGGATTTGCTCCTCTGACGATGGAGAGATATACTCGGGCCCTCTCGGTGTAACGGTATACATCATCGTCTGGCCAGACACCTTGTGATTTGATCACTGGGATACTGCAACACGGAAACGAGAAAAGAGAACAAAACCGGTAACGAGGTAACTTGCATGGTGGACAAAGTGTTGGCCCATGGGAATGCAATAAATCTCACCTCGGGTATTTGTGATATATCGTGAAGCAACAGGAATAGCACACGGCAACTTGAGGTTCACTCGGATATTTATTCGTGTGGGTATAGGGGTCAATATGGGTGTCCACGGCTCCGATGTTGATCATTGATCGGAAGGGGTTCCAGGTCATGTCTATACTTCACCGAACCTATAGGGTCACACGCTTAAGGGTCATCTATCTGCTGAATACTAGACAGGGAGTCTGAGAGATAGTCACCGAAAAAGTTTCGGAGACAACGAAAGAGTTTCGAAGAGAGAGAACACCGAAAGAGTTTCGGTAAAACCAAAAAGTTGTTTTGGAATATATTATTAGGTCAAAAAGGGTTTCGGCATCGCATGTAAATTTTCAGAGGATGCCAGAATTAGTCTGGGAACTTCTGGGAATTTTCAGAGATCAAAACTGGAAATGTTCCGAAACTGCCGTAACCGCTGTTGTTGCTTTTCGCTGATAAAAACTGCCATACCGGAAATGTTTCAGAAAATTCCCAGAATAATTTTAGAGGGTGCCGGAAATATTCTGGGACCTTCTGGAATTTTTAAGAAAAAAGTTTCGCGGAAAACATCTTGTCTCAGCGCGAGGGGACAAGATCCCACGAATCGGGGGTTGCTTGTTTGGTGGCTTTTTGTCAAGGGAGCACCCTTGTTTCAAGGGAGACATGTTGGTGGCTTGTTGGGCACCCCCCCCCCCCATGGGGGGGGACAAGGTTGTGGCCGGCCAAAGGGGGGACCCCATGGTGTCCCCTTGGTGCCCCACTTGAGTTACCATTCCACCCTTCATGTGGGACATGTAGCATGGGTGTTTTGGTATTTCCTCCACCACCCCACCCCTTGCCTTGGCCTATAAAAGGAGGAGAAGGGGCTGCCATTCTCCTCATCCCCTTGCTCTCATACACATGCCATGCATTATCTGGCTTCTTCTCTCCCTCCCACGAAAATAGTTTCGTAGAGCCAAAAGGCTGTCTGGGTTCCGGCAGGAACTAGTTCTGGACGGCGAAGCCCTGCCGGATAGCTGACACCGTATGTGTGCAACCCCATAGAGAGGTCGTAGTTTCGGTCTTTTGCCCGAGGGGCTGTTCGAGTGTCCTCCCGGAGGGCTGTCCGAGTCTCCGTTCGAGTTTCAAGGGTCCTCCCGAAGGGCTGTCCGCGACATCGTCCGGGGGACTGTCCGACCTCCTCCCGAAGGGCTGTCCGACGAGGGAGTACATCCTCGCGGTTGGGAGGTTGTAAATCCTAGCTGCGGGGATCTGCACCAACGATCTCCACCGACTCTTCTTCCGCTGCGCCTCGAGTCGGTACGGAACAGATCAAACCTTGTATGCAGTCTCCATAGTGGTCCTGGGCGTGTTCGCTATACCGAAAATTTTGATTTTCTGTCGCGTTACCCTACAATCAACTTCCCAAGCAAAAAATTCCGAAATTTTGAATTTGAATGAATTTTGAATGGAGTTTTGATGAATTTTGTTCGGATTCAAAAAATCCAAAAAAATTCGTCCGAAATTTGCTTGGAGTTCCGCGGTAACCGTAGTAACCGAGTTTCTCAGTGACCCACGAGAAAAAAGTGCCCCTCGGTAGCCAAAACCTTGGCTACAGCTAATGTGTAGCAGTAGCGTTTGTCTGCCAGCGCTACTGATATACCTACTTAGCAGTATCGATGTCTAAAGAACGCGCTACTGGTAGTTACTAGCAGCGCCCCTCTGCCCCGCGCTACTACTATTATGCAGTATTGTATTTCTTTTTAATTTTATGTCGTATTCATACACCATTATACAAGTTTTCATAAAGTAGCAATTTATATCTTGTTATTACATCATAATGAGTTATTACATCATTGGGTCAAAGAACCGTGGATTAGTTTCAAGTGGATGGATCCAAAGTGCTAATCCAACTTGGTCACTTTGGATCCATCCACTTGAATCTAATTCGCGGTTCTTTCACCCACTGATATAATAACTCATCCTCCTCCTCATCATCATCATCATCATCATCATAATATCATTAATAACTTATAATCATAATAGAATAACACAACTCTAACACATAATCACAACTCCTCCTCCTCATCATCAACTCTAACACATTGTAGCACATAATAACAACTTCTCATCATCATCATCATAGTCATAATCAACATTAACTAATTGTTCTTAATACCTAGGACCTACTCCTCTCTCCTAGGTAAAATACCATAAAACAGATAAACCGGTCCATCTCCATAATGGAGAATGGAGATAAACCTATCTCCAACTTGTGGCTTGCGCACATTCATGTTGTCTCCAATTAGTTGCGTGTGCGCATTCATCACTTTGCTCCATTCTTTGATTTTGAGCCTTCCATCGTTTGAAGAAATCGAGTATGCACTGTGGTAAGCCCTCGAAGGAGTTGGTCGTAAGCTAACCATATGCATATCACCTTCGATAAACATCAAGTTAGGCACAACCTCCTTCGGGAGCCTCTGTTGAAAAACGTAATAGTAACATACATAGTTAGCAATGTAGTTTATTTAAGAAGAATGTACGCAATGAAGTTACCTTCATTAACAAAATCTTACCAAGTTTTTGGTAGTAAAGTTACCATCAAAGCAATTTATGGACTAGTGGCACGTATCGGGTAAAATTTGGGCTAATAGAGTGATTGGTTTTAAAGGTCTCAACATCATCTATGAATGAGACAAGATAACCTTTCTCCTCACAATTAAGCTCGGAGCCATAGCTGTAGTATGTGTTGTCTACAACCTTCCGAGTATTTCTTAAAGATAAGAAATAAGCTGACAATTATAAATAAATAAGTTTAGTACCGATGAACACCAAATATTTTTAAATTAGCAATATAAATTACTTAACAAATTAGTTTGACAAACTCACATCTAGGCAAAACTGGAGGCACATCCACATTCACCCAGATGTCGATATTATCATCATCATCATAATCTTCGGGATGGATATCAAATCTTATTTGCATACCATCCTCAAATCCATATGCCTTGCAGATAGCTTCCCAATTAGAGCAACCGAAATGGGATTGATTGGCGCCATTGTACAGCTTAACCAGAAACTCATAACCATGTTTAGTTCTTATGTGAGCCCTCCTCGTCTCCATATTCTCAAAGTCTTTGAAACCAAGCTTCTCCAATACATATATTCTAGCATGGCACGGGATGTACTAATCGAATTGAAAAATATCCAGAAATTACACGTTGAACAAAAGAAGCACAAGTGATGATATTAATTACGATGAAATGCTTGTCGTTGCATACCGTACAAACATCAAAGGTCTCTTCCAGCTTCACAGTGAAAAACCTATCATTTTGTAGCTGAGGAAACCTGTCGCATAAACCCCGGTCATCGTAGCAGTACCCGCACTCCGGGATCCCATCATCATCAGACATCTCCTGTGTTCAAAATTCAAAGATTATAACTCGATGGCAAAACCCAAAATGTCGTTTATTGCCCTTTCCGGCAAATCCAAGGCACTCGATATTTCCTACATTCTAGTACAAGTCATGCTCAAATCCACGGAAAATTCCGGCATGACCTTTGCTAAAAAAGGACATATCGAGCGCCTGAAATTTGCCGGAACGGAAATTAATCAACACTTCGGCAAAACATAAGCCACTCGGAGGTGTTCTCCGGCAAAACCCTATAAGCTATCAAGTAAATAACCAATTTGAATATAAATTACTATCTACTTCTTGAATCATAGAAAAATGCCCTAATTTCACAATATAAGTTAGAGTTTGATTGCTGAAATTCCTATTACTAAATTTGATACCTAAAAATTTGTCATATAGCATTCCAGTACATTTCTATAATTCAAAATGTATATCTACATTCTACAACAAAATTCTACCTATCTATACTATTCAAAAATCTTACATTCAACAGTAGAAGCATATACTAAATCAATGCAAAGTGTTACATTTCAACTACTATCAACTAAAACCTAACCGTGTGGAGGAGGGGAGGGAAGATGGGCTATGGATGGAGGAGGGGGAGGGATGAGGGGGCTGCGGAAGGAGGCTATTTGATTGAGAGAGAGTGGCTATAGGAGGGGGGGCAGGGGGTGGGATGAGGGGAGGAGGAGAGGCGGCTAGAGGAGGGAGGAGTGGGGCGGAGGAGGGAGGAGGGGCAGCTAGAGGAGGGAGGAGAAGGAGGAGGCTTACCGAGGCCAGGGGATGGCGGCGACGCCGGTAGCAATGCGGCGACGGCAGTGGCAATGCGGCGACGGCGGTGATGGTAGGAGGAGGTTGACGGCCGCGACAGTGACAGTGAGAGAGGGAGAGTGAGGAAACGGGCGGGGCGGGGGGATAAGGCTGTCTTAGCAGTAGCGCGGACTACGGACAGGCGCTACTACTATCTAGTTAGCAGTAGCGCGGTCACCATAGGGGCGCTACTACTATACCTAGCCTGTTGGCAACAGTGTGACAATTATAGTAGCAGCGACTTTTTTCTAGCCGCGCTACTGGTATCTAAATAGCAGTAGCGCCCTATGTAGACAAGCGCTACCGCTAATTAGCAGTAGCTCCCCCTTTTATCCCGCGCTACTATTAAGCTTATGTGTATAAGGTTTTCCCTAGTAGTGTTGATGCATCATGGCAGATGGGTCGTGATGATTTTTCAAGAATAGAGGGACCGTTTGCAGTGAAATATGTGCGAGGCTTTTTGGTGCAACTCTCCAACAATTATTGAGCAACTCGTTGAGGTCTTTTCTTGTCAGATTGCCGGGAGCAAAAGGTACAATCACTGAAAATCTTGTACCCCGAACAAGAGCCCAGTAATGATACGCCCCTGCTGATTATTATTTTTTGCTCAAAGTGTGGGTAGGCCGCTGTTGAAACTTGAAAACAACACAAAATCTGTGATTGAAATGATTTTCATTACAGGTATCCATGTGGCTCTTCTGAATCACAAGTTTGACTGGTGCATGGGATTGAAAAGGATACATCATAGTGCTTCGGCTATCTGGTGTACCGCTTTATTTGTACCCAGGCAGTGAAATATAATGTGGGAAAATAGTTTACATAAATTTAAGTTAATAAAGAAAAATACATATTTGATTCCTCAAGCTTGCCACAGTCTAACTTTCGTCCATGAACTCCGCGCGGAATGTTCATTGTTCCTCAAAATTGATTCACATGATAGGCGATTTTGACAATAATGTGGTTTTGGATTCATGCGTATGGCAGCCCAGTCGACACAAAAATTGTATCATATAATTTTAAAAACAAGAAAACATGATATATATAAAATAAAATGTTGTAGAAAAATTAATGCATACTTGAATTTTGAAGATGCAACATTTTATAGCTAGAAAAGTCATGGATCCAAAATTCAAAAGGTTTTATTTTCTACATTTTTCAGGTCTTTTACTACATTTTCCATCCATAAAAACATTTTTTCCTAGATTCCCTAGCTTTCACGCTATTTTTATTGTTGCCAATTTTCCTTTATTTCAATTTTCCCTACTACTTAAAAAAAAGAATATCGTTCCTTTTTCTGCGAGGCAGAGTGCTTCGCTCAACCTTACATATGTTCTCCACTATCTGTCTCTCATTTTTGATTTTCCGCTCCTATCTCTAGTTTTTTCACTGGTTTTCCTAGAAGATTTTTTTAACTGTCCCCTCTTTTATTGACTTACTAGTTTTTGTTTTGTTTGCACTAGTAGAAAACAGGGCTTTGGTTCGGGCCAACCCAGCCCATTAGTCCCGGTTCAGTCACGAACCGGGACCCATAGGGGGCATACGTCCCGGTTCATGCGCCCAGGGGGCCGGCCGGGGCCTCGTGGGCGTTGGTCCCGGTTCGTCTGGACCGATTTGGTGACCCCGTATGTCGATGGACACAAGAACATTCTGCGCTCCAAACACCCGGAGCAGTGTGACGACTGGATTACATGTGAACACATCAGGACTTTCGGCAGTTGGTTGGAAACACATCTCAGAGGTGACAACACTGTTTCTGATGAGCTGTACTCGTTGTCCAGGGGACCATCTTCGACTGTATTGACTTACAAAGCATACGAGATAAATGGGAATACATTTTACACGATCGCCCAAGATCAGAAGAGCGCCAACCAAAACAGCGGTGTCCGCTTTGATGCAGCAACCAAGAGGGGAAAGGACACATATTATGGTTACATAGTGGACATATGGGAACTTGACTACGGACATGATTTTAAGGTCCCTTTGTTTAAGTGCAAATGGGTCAATCTGTCAGGAGGCGGGGTACAGGTAGAGGCACATTACGGAATGACAACAATGGATCTGAACAATCTTGGGTACATAGACGAACCATTCATCCTAGCCAATGATGTGGCGCAGGTTTTCTATGTGAAGGACATGTCTACCAAACCGAGAAAAAGAAAAGATAAGGAAGCGAATACATCATACGATGAGCCAAGGCGCCACATAGTTCTTTCAGGGAAAAGAGACATCGTTGGAGTGGAGGGTAAGACAGACATGTCTGAAGATTACGAAAAGTTTCAAGAAATTCCTCCCTTCAAAGTCAAGGCTGACCCAAGCACCCTGTTAAGCGATGAAGAATATCCATGGTTACGGCGCAATAAGCAAAGGACACAAGCGAAGAAAAAGTGAAGACAGATGAAGTCAGAAAGGGTTGAAAATTGATGATATGGCTTTGAATGGTTCATTTTGAGCACACAAAAAGTCTGGAGTTCAAATAAGTTCAAAAAAATGAAATCCCTTTTTAACAGATGAGTTTTTGTCCGAAACCCTGATACTTCGAAAGAGATTGTCCATTTTGTACACGAAGTGCATCCAGTTTTTGCCGTAACCCTCTCAACTTTTTAGCACATGCTATGTGGGTGAAATGATGATATTAATGCCAATTTTCACCTCTTCAGAGTTCATGTGAAGTGCTTTTTAATTTCAGGGTCATTTAGCTCAAAAAAATCAGTAAATGCATGAAAAATAACGATGAATCAGAAAGGGTATGAAAAGGTTGAATTGATGTGGCTTTGAATGGTTCATTTTGAACACACAAAAAGTCTGGAGTTCAAATAAGTTCAAAAAAATGAAATCCCTTGTAACAGATGAGTTTTCGTCCGAAACCCTGATACTTCGAAAGAGATTGTCCATTTTGTACACGAAGTGCATCCAGTTTTTCCGTAACCCTCTCAACTTTTTAGCACATGCTATGTGGGTGAAATGATGATACCATGCCAATTTCAACCTCTTCAGAGTTCATCTGAAGTGCTTTTCAATTTCAGGGTCATTTAGCTCAAAAATTCATAGTAAATGCATGAAAAATAACAGATGAAGTCAGAAAGGGTTGAAAATTGATGATGTGGCTTTGAATGGTTCATTTTGAACACACAAAAAGTCTGGAGTTCAAATAAGTTCAAAAAAATGAAATCCTTTGTAACACATGAGTTTTCGTCCGAAACCCTGATACTTCGAAAGAGATTGTCATTTGTAACACGAAGTGCATCCAATTTTTTGCCGTAACCCTCTCAACTTTTTAGCCCATGCTATGTGGGTGAAATGAGATATCATGCCAATTTTCAACCTCTTCAGAGTTCATGTGAAGTGTTTTCAATTTCAGGGTCATTTAGCTCCATAAAAATCAGTAAATGCATGAAAAATAACAGATGAAGTCAGAAAGGGTTGAAAATTGATGATGTGGCTTTGAATGGTTCATTTTGAACACACAAAAAGTCTGGAGTTCAAATAAGTTCAAAAAAATGAAATCCCCTTGTAACAGATGAGTTTTCGTCCGAAACCCTGATACTTCGAAAGAGATTGTCCATTTTATACACGAAGTGCATCCAGTTTTTGCCGTTACCCTCTCTACTTTTTAGCGCATGCTATGTGGGTGATATGATGATACCATGCCAATTTTCAACCTCTTCAGAGTTCATCTGAAGTGCTTTTCAATTTCATGGTCATTTAGCTCAAAAAATCAGTAAATGCATGAAAAATAACAGATGAAGTTAGAAAGGGTTGAAAATTGATGATGTGGCTTTGAATGGTTCATTTTGAACACACAAAAAGTCTGGAGTTCAAATAAGTTCAAAAAAATGAAATCCCTTTGTAACACATGAGTTTTCGTCCGAAACCCTGATACTTCAAAAGAGATTGTCCATTTTGTACACGAAGTGCATCCAGTTTTTGCCATAACCCTCTCAACTTTTATGAAACTCTAATAGCAAAAATAATAAACTAAAAGAATGAACTAGAAAACTTTAATGAAACTCTAATAGAAAAAATAATGAACTAGAAAACTTTAATGAAACTCTAATAGCAAAAGGAATCAACTAAAATTTATGCAACTAAAATTACCAAAGTATTTTCTGTTCAAAACATTAAAAGCAAAAAGAATTTTCATAAAGAACATTTTTTGTTAGAAACTTTAATAGCAAAAGGAATTATCATAAAGATTTTTTTTGTTAGAAACTAAAATAACAAAAACTGTTTTTGAATATAATGATAAAACACAGTAATATAAAATAGCAGGAAAAAAAATTACTCCAAAATCTATTTTTATAGTAAAGTCAATCACAAACTAGTGATTCACACAAATTTCAAAGAATTCAAATTTAAACTATTCAAATTGGAAAACTAATGGCACTAACAGCAAGTTTATAATTTTTATTACCTAAAAGCAAAAAGAATCACTGAAAAACAGTTTGTATTTGGTTGTAAGTAGAAACAAAATAAAATAAATAAAGCAAAAAATAAAAAAAACTAGAAAAAAAATGCCACCTACTGGGCCACCACGGCATGAATACGACTAGAAACCCATCCATGGGCCAGGATTCAGGCCCGCAGAGGCCCAGCAAGGCCACGGGCAAAGAGTAGCAGAGAAGACCCGAAAGCCTGCAGTTGAGAGGAGCTCGAGAGGGTCGGCGCAGCAGCGCTTATAAACCACTCTCGAGCTCTCTCAACTAGCGAGGTGGGACTAAACATCCAACCGCACCGCGCCAGCGCAAGGCCTTTGGTCTCGGTTGGTAGCACCAACCGGGACGAAAGGGGGGGCATTGGTCCCAGTTGGTGGAACAAACCGGGACCAATGCCCCCCCTTTGGTCCCAGTTCGTGCCACCAACCGGGACCAAAGGTCTCTGTTTCCCGCCCATTGGGCTGCTGAAAAGAGACCTTTGGTCCCGGTTGGTGGCACGAACCGGGACCAAAGGGTGGCATTTGTCCCGATTTGTGCCACGAACCCGGACCAATGCTCTGTGTATATAAGCAGGACTTAGGAATTTTTCAGTTTTCATCGACCATTTATCCCCCGACGACGCCGAGCTCATCGACGCCGCCAGGCTGCCCGTGCTCGCCGTCGCCGCCCGCTCCTCGTCGCCATCGCCCCGTGCCCCTGCCCTGCCCCGACGCGCCGCCCCTGCCCTGCCCCGACGCGCCACCCCTGTCCTGCCCCGACGCGCCACCCCGTGCCCCGTGCCTCATCGTCGTCGCCCCGTGGCCCCTGCCTCGATGCCGGTCGCCCCGTGGCCCTGCCCCGACGCCGCCCCGCGCCCCCGGCCGGCCCCGACCATGCCGCCGCCACGTTCGGTCCAGCCGGCCTTCTCCTCTCTGTTTTTTTATCGATATATGATGTTTTTTTTCCAGATTATATGTATGTGTGTATATATGATTATATGTCCTCTTTTTTTTCAGATTTTTTGTTCATGTATATGATGATTTGTTTTTTGCATTTTTAGAAAAATGTATATATGTATATATGTTCTCTGTGTATATATGTTCATATATGCAAAAGTTACAATTTTAGAAAATTATCTATGTATGTTCTCTGATTTAGTGCATTTTAGGTTAGTTTCATTTTTAGAAAAGTTTTATATATCTAGGAAGAAGGAAGAAGGAAGAAGGAAGAAGAAGAAAAAGTTTTATATATGCAAAAGTTACATTTTTAGAAAAGTTTTATATATCTAGCTAGGAAGAAGGAAGAAGAATAAGAAGAAAAACTTTTATATATGCAAAAGTTTTTTTTTCGGGTATGTCGTTGTCGATATACCCCCTCCCCAATAACTTCGACATGAGGGGGGGGGTCGATATACACCCTCCTCGATAACATTTTTTTCCATGTATGTATGTCATCATTGTCGATATACCCCCTCCATAACTTCGACATGAGGAGGGGGTCGCTATAACCCCCTCCCGATAACTTCGACATGTGGGGGGGGGGGGGGGTCGATATACCCCCTCCCCGATAACTTCGACATGAGGGGGGGGGTCGATATACCCCCTCCCCGTCACTTTCGACATGAGGGGGGGTCGATATACCCCCTCCCCGATAACTTCGCCGCGTGCTCCCCCGAGCTCGGCCTTGCTCTGCCACTGCTCCATGGTCGCCGCCCCCCATCGCCCGAACAAGTCTATGTATTATTTTATATCGCGGTGGACATATATCAAAGTTTGATCATATGTCAAAGTTTGAATTTTGACATATGCAACATTTGATCATATATCAAAGTTTGATCATATGTCAAAGTTTGAATTTTGACATATGCAACATTTGATCATATGTCAAAGTTTGAATTTTGACGTATATAGATTTATCAAGAATGCCCCTATTATGGATGTGCACAAGTTGATCCAATTTTTTTCTGATCTCATCTATATATATATTCTTCTATATGTCACGTTGTCTGTCAAAGTATTGAAGAAATCCATGGCTTCATCATTAGTCGGAAGTCACAGGTGTATGATGCTACGACGCTCTACAAAGTTGTTTTGGAACGGAGTTCCTGATAGAATAATTCGCCTTTTGGTACGAATTTCAGCAAAGGCCTTCCAAATAGCGATATTCGGAAGGCTCTTGCTGAACTTTGTACCAAAAAGCGAATTATTCTATTGGGAACTCCGTTCCAAAACAACTTTGAAGAGCTTCGTACCATTATACGCTTGTCATTTCCGGCTAATGATGAAGTCATGGTTTTCTTGAATTCTTTGACACTAGACAACGTGACATATAGAAGGGTAGATGAGATCAGGAAAAATATGGACCATTTTCTGCACATCCAGAATGGCGTCATTTTGTTAAATCCCTTGTCGGTCCGGACGTCGGACATTCATGAGTGAGGCGGTCCGACCCAAACCCTAGAAGTGTTGTCGAGGCCACCCCAAACCCTAGAAGCGTTGCCTAGGCCACCCCAAACCCTAGAAGCGTTGTCGAGGCCACCCCAAACCGTAGAAGCGTCGAGCTAGCTGGGTCTACGTTTGCACTAATATATCCATCTGTCATGTTTGTATATTAATTGCCATGTTGTAATATTTGCAGAAACTATGGAGCATCGAGACATCGAAGCAGAACAGTTGTTGGGGGACATAATCCTCGGCGGAGGTGATGTCTTGTCGTTTCTCAACGACACCGATGGTCTGGAAGGAGAGGGTGAAGCAGACTCCGGTGATCGAACAATGGAGGTGGAAGGACATGATTATGATGGCTCCAGCGACGGAATGCCGGTGGAAGAAGGAGACCGTGATGACTGCTCCGGTGAGCGAACGGAGGAAGGAGATGTTGCAAAGTCCGGCGAGGTATATATATTAATTAAGCCTGTGCTGACTAGCTAATTGATGCATTAATTGTTTTGGTATGTACACATATTAACTCTCTTCTTTCTTCTTTTCTAGCCCTCCGGATCGAGCCAAACTTCGGTAACGAGACGAGGCCCGAAGAAAAGGTTGCGCCAGGATGAAAGGTTCACGATTACAGCAATCAAGGGCGATGGCCAACCAATTGAACCCAGTCGGACCAAGGAAGCATTTTATGCTCAGTGCGGGGTTCTTGTTAGGGACATGATCCCGATCAGCATCCACCAATGGAATAAGCCTAAGAGCGAAGACCCTCAAGTGTCTTTTGTCAATGATAGACAGAAAGATGATCTTTGGACCGCGCTGAAGGCAAATTTCACCCTACCGCCAGAGGAGATTCCGGATAAGCCAGTTATAGAGCCATTGGTCAAGGCTCATGCTCTTAAGAAGATGGCAGATCTATTCAGGAGGTGGAAGAATGAGTTGAAATCAATGTTTGTAGACAAAGGGAAGACTCCAGAATTCACCGGCCAATTTGAGAAGATAAGAGATCACTGGCCCGCATTTGTGGCCCACAAGACATCGGAGAAGAGTAAGAAGATGTCTGCGACAAACAAGAAAAATGCTGCAAAGGAGTATCACCATCGCACGGGGTCAGGTGGCTACCTCAAAGCCCGGCCGTTGTGGGACAAGGCTGAGAAGGACCTGCTTGATAAAGGGGTCGAACCAGAGACATTGAACTGGCCAGACCGTTCAAGGACTTGGTTCTTCGGGGTTGGGGGAACTTTGGACCTTGAAACAGGGAAGTGCCATTGGACGAAGGAGCAACTTGAAATACCCGTCAAGAAGCTTCAGAAGTATATCGCCGCAGCGCAGCAAGGGACGTTCGTTCCCGACAGAGAGAACGACGAGCTCACACAGGCCCTCGGGAATCCTGAGCACCCAGGACGAACACGAGGCACGGCAGGCTCCATTGCATGGAAGGAAGGGTTTCCCAGCGTAGGCGGTTACAAAACCTGGGAGAGGAGGAGGAGGAAAGTGGAGCAGACCGAACTGCAGAAGCTGAATGCAAGGGTACGAGCGCTAGAGGAACAAGCACTAGTTCAGAGGCAGCGACCTGCCGAAGCTACCCCAGAAGCTACCCCGCCATCTCAGCGGAGAAGCAGCGTGGCCTCCACCGAGCTCCTTCAGCAGCCTCACTTCACGGCTCCCAGCTACCCCGTGGATGCTATGACGGAGGCTCAAGATTGCCACCTTATGGCGCAATGGCAGCACCTCAAAGTCAAGGCTGCTGTCGCCTCTGTTGCACCTTCTCAACCCGGCGCAACTTTTCACTGCCTTCCGATTCCGGAAGGCTATGCTGTTGTGATGCTCGATGAAATAACGGATGGATTTGAGGAGCTCGAGCTTGACCACTCTACCGGTGAAGGGGAGACTCAGCTGGGTCTTGCTCTGAAGACTCCATGTCTATGGCGGAAGGAGCTCATCAACCTTCCAAACAAAAGCCTCGATGAGCATTTGAAGTATCTACATAATAAAGTTCTCCCCGCGGGGAACCTGTGTCCTACTAGTGTCGAGGAGGCCAAGAAAATCGTTTGCCCTTTTGATTTGCCGCACATTAGGTACCACACATGCGTCAACGATTGCATCATTTATAGGGGGGAGCACGGGGCAAAAACTTGCTGTCCAGTGTGCAATGCTTCTCGATACAAGAAGGCAGGAAAGAAAGCTCCTCAGAAAGTTGTATGGTACTTTATGATCACTCCCCGTCTGCAGCGGTATTTCGTAGATCCTAAGGAAGCAAAGCTCATGCGCTGGCATGCGATGAGGAAGAAGCCCGACAATAGAGATGATCCGAAGCTGAGACACCTCGTAGATGGTAGCCAGTGGAAAGCATTCAACGCCGTATATGGATTTGCTGCAGAAGATCCAAGGAACATCGTGCTTGGTGCGAGTACCGATGGCATGAATCCGTTTGGAAACCAGAACACCAACCACATCGCATGGCCCATCTTTGTATGGATGTACAACCTCCCCCTATGGAATTGCATGAAGACAAAGTACATACACATGAGCATGCTGATTCAAGGGCCGAAACAACCGGGAAATAATATTAACCTGTATATGGGGCTTCTGAAAGAGGAGCTAGACACGTTATGGAAAACACCGGCATGGACATGGGACGCCAGTAAAGGAGAGTATTTCTATATAAGAGTCGCACTGATGACGACGGTGCACGACTATCTCGGTTATGGGTACACCTCAGGCCAGGTGTGCCACGGATACTGCGGATGCACGAGGTGCATGGATGATACAATGTCTCAGCAGCTTACGTCAACGAAAGATGGTGGGTCTGGGAAAATCATGTACATGGGGCATCGTAGATGGCTCGAGAAGGATGACCCATGGAGAAAGCGTGGAGATCTATTCAATGGGTTGGCTGAGCATCGAGGACCTCCACGTAAGAGGAGCGGCACCGAAATCAATTAGCTGTTGAAAAACTGGGAACAGTGCCCCGCGCCGGGAAAGATGAAAAAGGCGCCCGAGCCGCTGCTGAAGGTATGGAAAACGAGGTCTGTTTTCTAGGACTCGGAGTACTGGCCCAATCACGACACGCCTCATTGCCTTGATCAAATGCATATCACGAAGAATGTCCTCGAGAGCTTGCTTGGCACACTGATGAACATGCCGGAGAAGACCAAGGATGGGCCGAAGGCAAGGAAATACTTGGAAGATTTGAATATCAGGAAAGATCTCCACATGCCTCCCCGTAAAAAGTCGACGGAGGAGACGGAGACGGAGACAGAGGAGGGGGAAAGGGGCAGAAAAGTCAACAAGAAGGAGGAGAATTATTGCCCCCCTTCTTGCTTCGCCTTAAGTGCGAAGGCGCTCGATCAATTCATCAAGTGCCTTACGGGAATCAAAGACAGTTCCGGTTAATGTGGGAAGATAAGCAGATTTCTAGACACCAAGAAGAAAAGATTCAGCGGGATGAAGTTTCATGACTGTCACGTGACGATGATGCAGATACTCCCTGTTGCCATTAGAGGGATAGTGGACAAGCATGTCCGTGACACGCTTACTGGTCTTTGCAACTTCTTCGATGTTATCTCTCAAAAGTCCATCAGTGTGAAGCAGCTCCGAAGGCTACAGGGAGAGATCGTTGTCATACTATGTGAGCTTGAGATGTACTTCCCGCCCGCGTTCTTTGACCGCATGGTGCATCTGTGTGTTCACATCGTGGACGACATCATCGACCTCGGGCCGACATTCCTTCACAACATGATGCCGTTCGAGAGGATGAATGGGGTCATCAAAGGATTTGTTCGTAACATGTCCCGTCCCGATGGGAGCATCGTCCAGGGGTATCTGACGCATGAGTTCATCTCCTTTTGCGAGAATTATATATGCGTCGGAGACCCTGTTGTTGGTTTGCCCGTCAAGAAGCACGATGGGAGGCTCGGAGGAGAAGGTCATGACAACGGCCGGAGGGAATTGCACGTGGACTACTCGGATCGACGGAACGACTTTGATAGGGCTAACTTAGTAGTGCTACAACACCTAGATGTGGTAGATGATTATGTGGCATGGCACCAAGAAACCATCGCAAAGAAGTACGTGATAAGGGGATGCTCAGGACGGACTACGAAGTTACTGTAGAGCACAACGCCACTTTCTTACGTTGGTTCAAAGAGGAAGTTCTTGCTAATCCCCCGGAAGAGGGCAGTACGGACGGATTGCTCATACACGCCTTAGCACATGTCCCCGCGCCCAAACTCGTGACCTATCAGGCATATGATATCAATGGGTAGACGTTCTACAGGGAGGCCAAAGACATGGACAGTGATTACCAGAACTCAGGGGTGACGATTGAATGCATGACCGATGCCAACGACACAACTGAAAGATTATACGAAAGGGTCGAAGAGATCTGGGAGCTTGACTATGCTGGAATGCACGATGCGACAAATGTTCCTTGTCAGATGGGCTAAGGACGTCATAATAGAAAATAAGTATTTCAATACCATGTCTATACCCGACGCGAAGAGCGCTACCGTGAACGTTAACGTCATCGCCAAAACTGAGCCATGGGTACACGCCAAGCACGTGACACAATGCTTCTTCATAACCGACCAAACCAATCCCAGCAGTGTTGTCGTGAGGAGAGGCAAAAGGAGCATTGTCGAAATGGATGGAGTCGCCAACGAGGAAGACTACGACCAATACGGCAACCCGATGAGGGAAGATGACGATGACGATGAAGCATATGTGAAAAGAAGGATCAATACATTACCTAAGAAAGATCGTACTCCATGGTACCAGAAAAGTCACAAGGAGGGGCTCAATTATTCGACAACGAACAAGAAAGGGAAGAAGCTCAATGTGAAACGTCGTCGACGCACCTGAGAAACCATCATTTATATATATGTATCTATTTTGTGTACACACTTAAATAACCGTTATCGGTCAAATAATGTATACATCGTATCCCCTTCAATTACCACCACATGCATGGTTCCGGTGATATTCGAGCAGTGTGGGAGGGAGACGCCATCGTCGGGAGAAAAAAAACTAAAAACTAGAAAAGGAAAATAATAAAAAGTAAAGTAAACAGAAAAGAAAAGGAAAATAATAAAAAGAAGAGAAAACTAAAAACTAGAAAAGGAAAATAATAAAAAGAAAAGAAAAATAGCGGTAGCACTGGATTGGGAACCAGCGCTATAGCTAAGTTAGCTATAGCGCTGGATCCTAAACCAGAGCTACTGCTATTTGTATTTTAGAATTAAAAAAATAAAAATTGCAATAGTTAGCAGTAGCACTGGATTGGGAACCAGCGCTATAGCTAAATTATCTATAGCGCTCGATCCCAATCCAGCGCTACTGCTATTTTGAGTTACCCCCCCGCCGCGCGGGCTCAAAATTTCACCAAGTCATTTCCCCCCGTCTCCTCCACCTCTCCCCCCACTCTGTCGCCGGCGCCCCTGCCCGTCGTTGACCTCACCGTCGCAGTGCGGGCCCACCCTCGACCTCACCGCCGCCGCCCCCTCTCCCGCCCTCGACCTCTCCGCCGCCCCGTAAGCCTCTCCCTCTCCTCTCCCTGCCCTCCTGTCTCTGCTCTCTGCTCTCTCTCTCTCTCTCTAATATGAACCCTAGCCTAGCTAGGAGTCGGATGTATGAACCCTAGGAGATGTAGCAGAGAGAGAGAGAGCAATTTAGTTTAGGGCAATTTAGTTTAGTGAAATTTAGCAAATTTGTTTAGGGAAATTTAGTTTAGGGTATATAAAATACCTATAAATAAAAAATAGTAGCAAATTGCACTAAACTAAAAAACAGTACCAAATTGCACTAAAAAACAGTAGCAAATTTTTGTTTAGGGCAGTAGCAGAGAGAGAGAGATATATCATTTAGGAAAAAAACAGTAGCAAATTTAGTTTAGGGCAATTTAGCAAATTAAGTTTAGGGCAATTTAGCAAAATTGTGTAGGGCAATTTAGTTTAGGGTATACAAAACCCTAGATGATGTTTTAGGAGCATGATATGACCTATGGTGACTAGCACAAGCATGCAAAGTAGCCTGTACAATGTTGTTGTTTTTAACACTTGGTTAATTTGCCAAGTCCTGGAAATCTATTATATGATGTTGCCATGTTCTCTTGATGATAGCATCAAATCCATGCTTCGTTTGGATATGTTCAGTAAACATGTTTCCTCCCTTGTTGTTTGCTCTATCATGCCATGCCCTTTTATGCCACATTAGAGTCCTGTAGCATGTACTTTCTTTGCTATGAACATGCCTAAACAGTAATTCTGTCTGCTGTCAACACCATGATGCTATGTTGTGAGCTTGGTGGTGTTAAAACCATGACTCTATTGAACTTGTGCCAATTGTATGAATTGCAGTATGCCATGTGTAATGTAGCTGCATGCCAAGATCTTCCATTTTAGAGTTGATATGCATACTGTTACAAGCTTGCCAAGTTGCTATGTTGCTGTAGTTTTTCAAAAACTTGGTGAAAGCAAAGGTTTTTGGTTTTCGAGAAGACCACTATTTTGCAATGTTTAGTGAGGTCATTTGACTCTATGTACTTGCTTGAATGATATATTTTGCAAATGATATATGTCATTGATGTTATATGATTTTGCAATGTTGGTTGAATGTCGAAGAATATCCGAGTGGCCTATGATTTGCCAGAATGTTGATTCATTTCCGTTCCGGCAAATTTCAGGCGCTCCATATGTCCACTTTTTAGCAAAGGTCATGCCGAAAATTTCCGTGATTTTCGGCATGACTTTTGCTAGAAACTAGGACATATGGAGTGCCCAGGATTTGCCGGGGGGCATGAATCAACATTCCGACCAAATATAGGCTCCTTTTTTCTGTTCATTATATCTTTTATTTACAATTGTTGAATAGGAAACATGTATAGCCACGCCGAAGCCGGGGGTTCTGGTCGCCTCGAAGAAGACCCCCTCGAGGCAGCAAATCATTATTTCGATTACCTGGACGAACACCAGTTGCGGGTGCAGGTTGGCGGCAGTGGCACCAACCCCGACACTGACGCCGACACCAGCACCGGCACCGACACCACCCCCGGGACCGGCAACGATGTTGTCGTAGCCGGTAAAGCTCCGAAGCAGAAGAGGACACGAAGACCAAACGAGCTCGGCATCGGACAAATTGTGGTCACGGGGATGCACCCCAAGAAATTAGAGCCAACGGCGCCGGAGGAAGCGCGCTCGTGCTGGGGCAATCAACTAGGATGCAACCTCAGGGAAACCGCCAACATCAACGATGAGAAGTTGAAGAAGATACCAAATATGGAGCACATGCTCCTAAAGAAGTTGCACAATAGGTTCCTGTTCCCCGGCCGGGATGAAAGCAAACATCCGTGGGACGATAACTCCATGACAAAGATAAACTGCAAGGCGATGGTGACGTTCAACAACGACTTGTCCGCCTGGAAATTAGGGTGAAAAAAGCGATTGCGAAGAATGAACCGTGGTCCAAGATTCATGCTGACAATCCGTCAATAAAGGAACCGGACTTTGAAAAATTCAAGGAGACTTGCGCTAATGAAGAAGTCAAGCAAAGGTCGGAGAAAATGAAAGCACTCCAGGCCAGGAACACGCCTCCCCACCGCCTCGGAAGCCGTGGTTACGAGGGGAAGAGGCACGTATGGGCCAAGGAGGACGTTGAACGTGAAAGTCACGGAATCCCAGACCCCTTGGCGGAGTTCGCCGACCCGCTGGAGTGTGACTGGATCAGGGCCCGGTACAAGTGGGACCGCATCAATAAGATCTTTTACACGGACCCGAACACGAGAGAGTTCATGAGAGGTAAATGTTATATTACCACCTTATGATATTAGCTTCCAATCAATTCGACTACAAGTTTTGTCACATTAGTAAAACATCCAAGTTCCTTTTGCAGAAAGAGCGGCACCAAAAGGCAGCCGAAAGCGACGAGTCGTCACAGTCGTCGGCGAGGCCCAAGTGGGACACCCCTTTCAACCGGACCCTGAACATACTGAAAAAGGTCCCGGAGGACAAACCGCCGTCCTATGGACATGTGCACGACGTCGAAGATGGCGCCTCGTGGGAGACGTGCTACCACGAGCAGCCAGAGGAAAGAAGGAAGAGACGGTTGCTTACTCAACAGACCATCGATGAGAAGGTCGATATTGCGGTCAATAAGACCAAAGCTAAGACCAAAGAAGAGTTGCTCGAGGTAGTCAATGCAGCGGTCAATGAAGCGGTGGCTGGCGTCACGGCTCACTTCCAATCTTCAATTATTACCAGCTTTATTCCAGATAAAGGGCCAGCAGACTTTCCCCTTCCCAGCTACGTCGGGAGCAATTCGGTGAACATCACACCACCAGCACCTCCTCAAGCAACCGCAAAAGGTCCCGCTCCTTTTCATAGCAGCCCGACCTCCGCCTTTGGCATGCTCGGCGGGGCTTCGTCTATGGCTGAGCTCGACGCTCTCATGGTAATTACGCGTCATACCCTTTTCAATAGCATGTCTATAGTCTTCCGTTTCAGTTGCCTTTTGGTTGTTTGACGTTGCAGACATGTCTTCATAGGCCGATGATACCCCGTGCACCCTACTGTACGACATCAAGGGCCAGAAGGTGGCCGTGGGAAAGGCAATGATCGTGAAGCCGAAGGACCGCATGTTCCACAACCGAGAGATGCCCCATGGCGTCTTCAAGGTTAATGTGGCCAGTGTCTTAGCGGGCTTTGAGGATTTGCCTCTTTCGGTACCAGTCGATGACGAGGAGACCCCTAAACGGATTGGCGCATGCGAGAGCTGGTTCTTGCATTGGCCAAAGACTCTTTTTCGTGTCGAGGCGCCCAATATCACACCAACGATAGCTTCTCAAGTAGGTAAGAACACCACCCCACCTACCCAATTACCTGCACCTGTCGTGGTGGGTGATAGCGGACGACATGAGGGAGAGCCTCCATTAGTACCAGATAACGTCGCCCCTGTCGAAGAAGCAAATGCTGATGATGTCATGGAGGAGGATGATGATGACCCTCTCAATTATATCAATACCGCCTATGACGAGGGAGAATTGATGGCTGGGGACTATGACTCAGGCTATGAGCGTGGAGATGATGACTTGATGCTGCCTGATTTGCCGGAGCCGGAACGCCCTATGGCGGAATGCAAAAAGTCTCTCTTCATGCGATCCTCGCAGGAGACACCTCCAGATGCCGCCTCTACCCAGCAACAACCCGAGGGCCGTCCACTGATTAGCCCAACGACACTGGGGGTGGTGGTTAGGGAAGGTATGGTGGGCTCACTACCGCCACCTGCCAAGAAGCAAAGGAGGAGACCGGACAAGAAAGGCACTAAAGGCGCCAGAGCTGCTTCAAGCAGCCAGCCACCTCTGAAGCCCCGGGAGGTAGACAGAATACTTGTCGAAGGTGCGGACCGTTTCCATGTCGCCGGCAACCTGATCCTACCTCCGAAAGCGCTAGAGCACATACCAAACAATGATCTAAGGAGCCTTCATGAAGATGTGCTGGCAAGAGAGGAAAGCCTTCTCATCTCGGAAAAACCAGGATACCCGCTTTACGCGGCTCAGGTGCCGGGCGGGAAGTTGTACGTCGAGAGATGGCCCGCGGATAAGTTCATCCTGCGATTTGACTACATCTACGACATGTTCCACATGACCAAGCTGGATTTCCAGTTCATCCGCATGTATGCGCTGTATCTCAACTACTTCATCAGGCTCGAGAACATAAAATATATCTGCGTCGCGGACCCGTACCATATGCATGAGAGCTTCTTGGAAGTTTGCAAAGAGCATCATGACTATGCGAGCAAGTACATCGCCGAGTTCATGTGCGCTAATAAGGACAAGGAAGCAATTCTCCTGCCTTATCATCCCACGTAAGTCATCTGTGGATATCCTTTCATAAGTTTTAATCATTCCTTTGCAAGCATGGAGGCTAATTTGAGGTTTAATTATTTTGCGCAGCCGGGGGGGGGGGGGGGGGCTCCCATGCTATGTACTTGGACTCATCGAAGAACATCAAGAAAAAGGATTACATGCACATGAAGAGTGTTCTCGATAGTGCCCTGTTCACCTTCAGCTTGTCTTGTGGATATATCAAGGTGAAAAAGCACAGGAAGAATGGGCTGGGTTTCATCCATAAGACCGACTTCTGCTGCATCCAGCAACCGTACACCAGTAAGGCTGATGAATTCTACCTCATGCATCACCTGCTCGAGTACAGAAGGGATAATCAACGGCTTCGCATGTCAGCTACTACCAACGATGCTGAGATTCTCAACTGGGCCACAAGCATAGGAAAGACACCGGATCATCGAATCCGAGCTGAGTTTTATCACGTACAGTGTGAACTTGCCCAAGTGATCATGAAGCAGGTCCTCGAACCAATAGGGATGTTCTACCATGGGCCAATCACGCGGGATGATGTCCGAGCACTGCTACTCGCCCAGCGTCTGGACCTGAAGCCTTTCAAGAAACTCGGGTGCTTCCTCCCTGACTATGAAGATTGGACCGCCGACATGGAGGACTGATTGTCGATGACAATGTGTCACTAATGTCTTTCTATGGCAAAACTTTGAATTTATGCACGGCGAAACTTTGTGATGTAATTAAACTGTCCTCCTGAACTAGCGTAGATCGCTCTAGTTAATTAGTTTGGGTATGAGGAACTTCGTTATTTATGTTTCCTATAGGTTGCTTGTATTTTGCTAATTATGCCTCTTTGTTTTCTTAAGTACATTATGTTGCATATTATCGTTGAATTCATCAACTGATGATGCAGGTACATAGATCAGAGATGGCGAAGGACTGCTACACCGTGTTCGTTGGGAGGATTCTAGGAGTGTACGACAACTGGCCAGACGCTCAGGACCAGGTGGAAAAGTACCCGGGTGCTAGCCACAGAGGGTTCGACAGCAGAGCCGAAGCGGAAAGTAGTTACTTGAGGTGGACACTACGGCAAGAGCGGGAGCGAAACCGCCGGTGCCTCAATAAGTACTACATAGTCGCGCTCTTGCTCATGCTGATCGCTCTTGTCTTCTACACCATGGTTTAGATAGAGATCATGAAACTTGTGTGTGTGCCATGACCATGCAGTTGCATTTATTCGAGACATGACATGACTTGTGTATCGCTATTTTCGAGATGTGATGATATTTGTGTTGAATGATGATGATGATGGTATGACGAGACTACTTTATGTGTATGATATGATGAGAATAGTATATGTTTATTATGATTTGATGAAACTACTATATAGAGCATGCACAAATACATCACAAATACGTAGAGGGGGAATAAATCTGTGAAAGCAGGAATACTAGCAGTAGCGCTGGAAGGCATCTAGCGGCAGCACTGGATTAGCAGCAGCGCTTGCTTTAGTGCAGCGCTACAGATAGTTAGCTGTAGCGCTGGTCCAGGCAGCGCTACTGCTAAGCATACTTACCAGTTGCGCTGGTCCGGGCAGCGCTACTGCTGAAAGTTAGCTGTAGCGCGTTAGCGGAGCGCTACTGCTATAGGTATTTCAAGCGCTACTAGTAGGCTTTCTGCTAGTAGTGTATAGAATTGATCTAGTTGCCCAGCTTACAATTTCCCAATTGTTGACAGACCAAAATGGTTTTTCTTACGCAAAATTTTACAGGCACTTAATATGGTAGAAGTTTTGAATCGCAGCTCATGCACGACCTTATGGGAAGTCCTCAAGGCCATGGACTTGTCAAACCAGTGCCCTAGAGAAGAAATTGTTGAAGCCATCGTCGCGTGAAGATCCTCATATCCAAGATCCCAACCTCCAAAAAGGCTCAGAGAGCTCACGCTGGCACCAGAGGTCCTACCAATGTAACAGAGATGAGGCAGAGGAGCAAACTACAAAGGGAAGCCGTTGTCACCGCCACAATAACAAATCCTATCCTCACAACTGATAGACCGGCCGGAATTCACGCCAACGAGCCATCGAGTCACCACAGTCGACACTGTTGAGATGGAGGGCAAGATGAAAAAAATTATTCCCCAGATCGGTGCCGTCGTTACCACCAACGAAACATCGCCATGTAACTGTACTAGAAAACCTAGAATCGGGAAAAACTAGAGTTCCATCTGGTAGATCGGTATCTCGGTGTCAGGATCAAAATGCCATGTGACTAATAGTGGGAAATTTAATGCAACATCTAGCTCCATGTGCTTTGGCAAAGAAAGGACTTGGGAACTTGTTGCGTAAATGACAAAGCATATGTAGACAACACTATCTAGTTTATAACAGGTAAGCATTAGCACACAAGCTACAAAAGCAGGAACCGATAGATGAATCTGCACGATCGAACTGCTACAGCAACGAGCAGTACCACAATTTTGCAAAAGGATCTTTAAAGGGTGGGTCTGTCCAGTCCCCTTCCCAGCTATAGCCTGCCCACCGCTGTTGTTCCCCTTTCTCTCTCTAACCTAGGCAAGAAATCACCAACCTCTTTCTTTATGAGTGCCTCTCTCTATCCTCTCCTTGGCATCTCATGCCCCCAACCTAAACTAGGCAGTGCTGATCCATTGCTTGCATGATCCTGCATGGATGGCGGTAGCCAGCTGGGGGCGTGCCTTCCCAGCCTCTACACGCTTGATCCGTACACATCCCCTCCCCTCGTCGCTCCATTGCATAACCAGCACAAGCTTCACCAGGTGCCACTGGTGCTCTAAGAACAGCCCGGGAACCACGACATGATGTTCTCTTCAGACCATGGTGGAGGCCTGCACCCGCTACTTCCGGGAATCCCCTTCTACCACTGCGCCGCCGCCTATGAGAAGCCCACCGGGTTCACGCCCTTGGGCGGCTCCGGCGAGGTAACTGACGCTGATGTGCATGCTTGACTGCCTTTTGTTGCATTGTGCTTCTTGCTTGATTCCTTAGAAATCTTGGTTTTTTTTCTCAGGCGGGCACATCAGTGGCCAGAGCGGGCAACGAGATTGCTGGTACTACTACCACCGCGACAGCCAGCTGCCATGGCCCAAGCTCATGGTAAGATGTGTATTGCTACCTGCTACACGGTATCATGTTACTACGACTGGGCATGTGATAGCGCTAACAACTAGGGTTTCACGAGCTAGCTAGCTAGGGGACTGATTGGTATGGGGCAGGTGGAAGGGGGCTGAGAAGGGGAAGATGAAGGTTAGGAGGAAGATGAGGGAGCCGCGGTTCTGCTTCCAGACCAGGAGCGAAGTGGACGTGCTGGACGACGGATACAAGTGGAGGAAGTACGGCCAGAAAGTTGTCAAGAACAGCCTTCATCCCAGGTATGCATGCACATGTGCTTACCCTAATTCGTTTTTTGCTACTACTACATATGCATGCCATACGCAAATCCAATTCGAGGATGTCCGCGAACTGTCAAGTGCCTTAGATACAGGGGACCGTCCCCATTCATGGCCACTCTAATTTGCAGGATTCTAAAAATACGGAAATAGAAAAATGTGGGATTATATTAATTACTTTTTTAAGGGTAATCTTGCTGCTTTATTTATTATCTAAAGTTATTATTTTTAAGACGTTCAAGTTGATGGAAATTTTCGTATGAAATTTAGTGCGAATGAGTCATAAGAAAAAATTCCTATAGTTTTCCATCCTTCAAACCACACAGGAAGATTCTTAAAGATCGGAATCCTCTTTTTTTTTTAAATCCTTTGAATCAAACAATCATATTAATATGGACAAGTAAATCACGGGCTAACGTACTAGAATATGTATATCCCCTTGCAAAACATCGGCAATTATCTAGTATCAGTAAAATTTCCATAATTTTTGGTTTGTGAGAGGATCGGAATTTTAACGTGTATTTTCCGAATTATGTGATTTCATAAAGTACACTTTCCTTTTTTTTCCTTTGAATTTGCCAACCAAAATTTTTACAAATAATTTTTTTCCATTTTCCCGATTCCTTTTCAATTTTTGAGGCTAAAATAGGTTACCACATGTCAAATAACTGTCGACATTTCATCATTAGTTCCGTTTTTAGTGGGTCACGGGTCAAATTGTAGACATTTTTAATAATTTCGGGACCAAGATATCAGGTATAGAATTGATCTAGTTGCCTAGCTTACAATTTGCCAATTGTTGAGAGACCAAAATGGTTTTTCTTACGCAAAATTTTACATGCACTTAATATTGAAGAAGTTTTGAATCGTAGCTCATGCACGACCTTATTTGATTCTTTTATAAAATGGATAAATCATGAGAACTTAAAGCTCCCTCAATGGGTTTGATGCACCGCCGCTGCGGCCTCTCCATCGTCGGAGCCAGCCAGTCATTGTTGATCGCGGACGGGAAGTTCTCAAGGCCATGGTCTTGTCAAACCAGTGCCCTACAGAAGAAATTGTTGAAGCCATCGTCACCGGAAGATCCACATATCCAAGATCCCAATCTCCAAAAAGGCTCAGAGGGCTCACACTGGCACCAGAGGTCCTACCAACGTAACAGAGAGGAGGCCGAGGACCAAACTACAAAGGGAAGCCGTCGTCACCGCCACAATAACAAATCCTATCCTCACAACTGATAGACCGGCCGGAATTCACGCCAATGAGCCATCAAGTCACCACAGTCGACACCATTGAGATGGAGGGCAAGATGCAAAATTTTATTCCCCAGATCGGTGCCCTCGTTACCACCAATGAAACATCGCCATGTAACTGTAACAAAAAACCCAGAATCGGGAAAAACTAGAGTTCCATCTGGTAGATCGGTATCTCGGTGTCAGGATCAAAATGCCATGTGACTCTAATACTGGGAAATTTAATGCGAAATCTAGCTCCATGTGCTTTGGCATAGAAAGAACTTGGGAATTTGTTGTGCAAATGACAAAGCATATGTAGACAACACTAGCTAGTTTATAACAGGTAAGCATCAGCACACAAGCTACAAAAGCAGGAACCGATAGATGAATCTGCACGATCGAGCTGCTACAGCAACGAGCAGTACCACAATTTTGCAAAAGGATCTTTAAAGGGTGGGTTTGTCCAGTCCCCTTCCCTGCTATAGCTTGCCCAACGCTGTTGTTCCCCTTTCTCTCTATAACCTAGGCAAGAAATCACCAACCTCTTTCTCTATTAGTCCCTCTCTCTATCCTCTCCTTGGCATCTCATGCCCCCAAGCTGAACTAGGCCATGCTGATCCATCGCTTGCATGATCCTGCATGGAAGGGGGTAGCCAGCTGGTGGCGTGCCTTCCTAGCCTCTACACGCTTGATCCGTACACATCCCCTCCCCTCCTCGCTCCATTGCATAACCAGCAGAAGCTTCACCAGGTGCCACTGGTGCTCTTAGAACAGCCTGGGAACCACAACGTGATGTTCTCTTCAGATCATGGTGGAGGCCTGCACCCACTGCTTCCGGGAATCCCCTTCTACCACTGCGCCGCCGCCTATGAGAAGCCCACCGGGTTCACGCCCTTCAGCAGCACCGGCGAGGTAACTGACGCTGATGTGCATGCTTGCCCGCCTTTTGTTGCATTGTGCTTCTTGCTTGATTCCTTAGAAATCTTGGTTTTTTTTCTCTGGCGGGCACATCAGCGGCCAGAGCGGGCAATGAGATTGCTGGTATTACTACCACCGCGAGAGCAAGCTGCCATGGACCAAGCTCATGGTAAGATGTGTATTGCGACCTGCTACACGGTATCATGTTACTGGACGACTGGGCATGTGATAGTGCTAACAACTAGGGTTTCACGAGCTAGCTAGCTAGGGGATTGATGGGTATGGGGCAGGTGGAAGGGGCTGAGAAGGGGAAGATGAAGGTCAGGAGGAAGATGAGGGGGCCGCGGTTCTGCTTCCAGACCAGGAGCGAAGTGGACGTGCTGGACAACGGATACAAGTGGAGGAACTACCGACAGAAGGTTGTCAAGAACAACCTTCATCCCAGGTATGCACGCACATGTGCTTACCCTAATTCGTTTTCTGCTACTACTACATATGCATGCCATACGCAAATCCAATTCGAGGATGTCCGCGAACTGCAAGAGCCTTAGATCCAGGGGACCGTCCCCCTTCATGGCCACTCAAATTTGCAGGATTCTAAAAATACAGAAATTGAAAAACGTGGGATTATATTATTTACTTTTTTAAGGGTAATGTTGCTGCTTTATTTATTCTCTAAAGTTATTATTTTTAAGACGTTGAAGTTGATGGAAATTTTCCTATGAAATTTAGTGCGAATGAATCATAAGAAAAAATTCCTATAGTTTGCCATCCTACAAACCACACAGGAAGATTCTTAAGGATCGGAATGCTCTTTTTTTTAAACCCTTTGAATCAAACAATCATATCAATATGGGCAAGTAATCACGGGCTAACGTACTAGAATATGTATATCCCCTTGCAAAACATGGGCAATTATCTAGTATCAGTAAAATTTCCATAATTTTTGGTTTGAGAGAGGATCGGAATTTTAACGTGTATTTTCCGAATTATACGATTTCTTAAAGTACACTTTCCTTCTTTTCCTTTGAATTTGCCAACCAAAATTTTTACAAATCATTTTTTTTCCAATTTCCCTATTCGTTTTCACTTTTTGATGCTAAAATAGGTTACCACATGTCAAACAACTGTCGACAGATCGGTCAATACAATGTAGACATATTCTTTCGGTGGATCAAAATCCATACAATGCTTTATGTTTCACTAATTATGGTGATATATTCTTTCGGTGGGCCATGTGGTAGATTCGTCAATCTTGAAGCTCCGCGACTCATGTCTTCAGTAGTTGGTGTGTGAACGTGGGCATGTAGTAGCTGTTTGCTTGCGTGTGAGCGTCTACATTGCACTCAATGTTTCTAGAAAAATCAAACTATTGTCATCTCCGCTCCCACCACCCATGGCCTTGAGTAAGACTAGGACATTTTTAGAACTATAAATTTAGGATTTATGATACAGTTTTATGTTTGAGGGAAATGATAATTAACAAAATGTAAAGTAAAGAAACATGAATTCTAGTTTCCCTGTAAGCTTTATATACGAGGGATTCATTTGTTCCGCCAATAATTTCCATCTTTATGGTAAGCAGAAGTATGATAGATATGCACTATAGCATGTGTCCCAAAAATGGGTGCCTTGTTCATTGTTGAGTATAGACAATAAGCTGAACACGGAAGTATCGCCGTGTCAATCTCCAAGACATATTGAATTGATCTGCACCATTCAATTGAGCATCCTTGATTAAATGAAATTCATTAGGATTTTACGAACTTTTGGATTGTGTGAATTCCGTGATATTTTTTTTAGTGGTCAATGATTATACCCCCCCCCCCCCCCCCGCCCCCCCGGCCAATGCATCTCTACCATCCCAAGTTCATAGGAATTTTGACATGAGCTCAAATGACATTCTATTATACTTAGCACATATTATTGCAAAGATTTCGTCAGAATTTTGGAGCATTTGCGGATGGATTTCATAGAAATTGTTCCTATAGATGGTTGTTGGTTGCGAGGCTGCTTGCCTGGTGTGTGCATGATTTCAAGTTCACGTGGTTGTCTCCATGTTCGGATCTTGTATGCTTGCATCATCTTCGTTGAATGTGCAATTTCTTGGCGTGGATCATCGCTGTTTTTTTGCATCCGCCTAGGCATAGCTTCGGTCTTGTATGACTTTTGCTATTTACCGGTGTGAACTTGTGTGTGTATGTGTGTGTGTGTGTGTGCGTTGCTGTTGATTGTGTGCATCCTAATCGTGGAGAGGCCAACTGTGTGCTCATTGTGTTTGTCTCCCCATGATTCTACATTATGAGTTAATAAAATTGTTTTTTATTTATAGGATTGAATCCCACATGAAATTCATCTTAGACTTCCTCTGCACTACATTGTAAATGAAAATTTGCATCCACTCAAACCTCTTCCGAAAGATCATTTTTTCATGTGGTGCAATTAAATAAACTTGGTTACAAATTCAACCATTATGATTTGAGTGGCATGGTATTGTTCTCCTGTGTTTTTCCTATTCCCGTGCATTCAAAATCATGTGAATCAAAGAAGCTCACAAGTCCAATGCACCATCCTCTCAGCTCTTTTCCCTGCTCTAAATTTTCATGTGTTCGTTTGTTGTGAATCATTTATTAAAGACATGGATTCAAAAATCCTAGTGTTTTGAGCTCTTACAGGAATATATATAGTACATGATATACCAAACACGTGTTGTTCCTACCACTACACTTTTGAAACCTTCTAGCCAGAGATTTGGTTAGGTTTATGGGATTAAAAACCCTATGAATCTTTCCTATGATATACACTTTTGTACTTAACTGCAAGTCTGCAAATGAGAACTCCATTGTGTGTAATAACCTCGAAAAAATCCCATCGATCATGACTTCCTACATTTTTCCTGCACTATAATCAAATATTCATTGGTGCCAATTCCTATAGTGTCCAATCTTATTGGATTGAAGCAGGTGCGCCGCTGTAATACTGTATTTTTCATCTGTTTTGGCATTTCTAAACAAAAAATGTATAGAGACCCTTAGTACAAATCGGGGAAAGCAGTGGTGCATGGAAGGGTCATCATGCAGTAATGCACCATCCCAAAACAGACACATTTTTTCGAAAAGGGGGAAGACCCCAGCCTGTGCATCATCACGATGCACATAAAGATCCCAAAACGGACACATGAATATTGTTGCAACCTCTACAAAAATTTACAGATTGTGTAAAGAGCGTTTTCCCTCATTTATTTTCTGCTTTGTTCATGTTCTGACCATGCTTGCATTTAGCTTGTGCTCCCTTTGTTTCAAAATACTTGACGTTCTAGGTTAGTCTAAAGTCAAACTTTTTAAGTTTGACCAACTTTACAGAAAAATTGCTAATATTTACAACATCAAATATATACAGTATGAAAATATATGTTATGTTGAATCTAATGAAGCTAATTTAGTGTTGTAGATGTTGTATATTTGTCTACAAACTTGGGCAAACTTAAAGAATTTTGACTTAAAACAAACCTAAAATTTGAAGTATTTTCAAACTGAAGGAGTATGTCCTACATTATTCATGACCTTCGGCAACATTACAGGCATGGGTACATGCATATGGATGCACGAACAGAACAAATGGTGCATAATTTTACACATAATTTTCATAATCTATTTATTCAATATTGTTGTTTTGATATTTTCTTCTATATATTTGGTCAAACTTAGAAAGAATGGACTTTTTGACTGAATTTATACGCCATCTATTTGGGGGACAGAGAGAGTAATATCTACAACATCGAATATATATAGTATGAAATTATATGTCATGTTGAATCTAATGAAGCTAATTTAGCGTTCTAGATGTTTGGTATATCTGTCTACAAACTTGGTCAAATTTTAAGAAGTTTGACGTCGGACAAACCTAAAACTTCAAGTATTTTGAAGAGGAGGGAGTAAGTCCTAAATTATTCATGACCTGCGGCAGTAGTACAGGCGTGTGTACATGCATACGGATGCACCAACAGGAAAAATGGTGCACAATTTTTCACATGACAATGTTTCTGCACACGCGGGATAGTGATACTACAATGTTTATCCACAATGAGTATCATACAGTGTTCATGAATGTTAACTGTGCCAGTACTTTAATTCTAGATTATTATGACACGTGTGATGTGATTTACTGTGTCTCGAGAGATCTATTGTGGATTCATTACTATTTTTTTCTTTCAAAACTTGGCTTCTCTGAAAATATATGTGTGTGTTATTTGCGTACGTGTGTGGGTGTGTGCAGGAGCTACTACCGGTGCTCCCACAGCAACTGCCGCGTGAAGAAGCACGTGGAGCGGCTTTCGGAGGACTGCCGCATGGTGATCACCACCTACGAGGGCCGCCACACCCACACCCCCTGCAGCGAGGACGACGCCGGCGGTGACCACACCGGCAGCTGTGTCTTCACCTCCTTCTGATCGATCGGCCGATATTTGTCGAAACGTACGCGATACACTTTAATTAGCTGGGTTGGTAGAATCATGCATGCATGCTTTTGTTAATTTGGTTAAACATGCAATGCGGAGGACGTATATATATATATATATATATATATAGATATATATATATATATCGAGTAATAATATCCTGTTTTGCATCGGTATATATGTCTAGTTATTTCCTTATAGCATCTACAATCAGGGTCCCCATATCGGCCCCAAACGCCCGGACAGGCTGCCCGGCCACTGCCCGATCAGGATTTAGCTACCCAACCGGACCGGGCAAATCCAGACCAAACATTTGGGCTATCCGGCAATCCTCATACCCAACCCATATGTGGGCCGGATATGGGGATGCCCGGATACGCCTACCACATAGGTTGTGGCCCACTATGGCCCACCACGACACCTCAAAACCTCACCAAACCCTAGTTATCGGTCCACACTCGACCACTCCGCTCACTCACAGTACCCTGTCGTTCCTGTCCCCTCACATCCACCATGGCGAGCTCCAACAGCTCCTCCAGCAGCGTGTCTGATCCCGTCGACTGGGACGACCTCTTGAAGGATGAGGGCTCCGGCAGCGAGGTGCCGAATGACAAAGAGCTTGCGCTCTGCATCACCATCGAGTGGTCACGGGTGGACATTGGCGGGAGCTCGAGCTCTATGCCGTCCCCGGTGGCCTGGCACGGCAATGCGACCCAGCGTGGCGGCCCGTCGCGCTCCGCTCCGCTCCAAATCTGATGACGAGCGACCCTCCTCCTTTCCCCTCCGGCCCCAGATCCTCCCGGGCAGCGTTGGGTGCTCAGGCCCGCGCCCACCCAGAGGATGCAGATGACGAAGCCGGAGGTGAAAGCTACCCGCCACGAGAGGCAGAGGGTGGCGGAGGCTGGCCCTTCCCGCCCACGCGCCAGATCCGTGCCCGTCGACCCGGAGGAGCAGCCCCTCCGCAGGGTCATGCACCGAGCCCTGACGTCCGTGGAGACGGACGCTAAGCGCCTCTGACGCAAGAATGCGAAGGCGCTCCAGCTCAGGATCGAAGATTTGGAGCGCCTCACGAAGCCGAAGGAGACCGCCCAGGCCATGACGGCACGACACGCGAAGGAGCAGTCCCGCGTCGTCCGTCGCCTCTCCGGCTACATCTCCTCGGCGTCAGACAGTGGCACGATGAGCACGGACGACGATGCTCCTCCCGCCGCGGACACCTAGAAAGGCAGCTCTCGGGGTCCTTGCATGTGCACTCGCTCATCATGCCTGCTTGGCCTACTAATGATGGTAAGAGTGCATCCACCTGTGTGTCGCAGTAAGCTTCTAAACGGACTCGGACAAACTCCCATTCACACGCTGCTGTCGATCTGACCACATCAGGGGGTGGAAAGGCTTCGCTCCAAGAAGAAAATGAACTGGTAAAAAACGCCCGTGTGATTAATTAAGGGCGACAAGCGGTTTGAAAGTGAAGGATCCTGGCACTGAAGTTGCACTCTGATTTCCGGACGGGTGGCAGAACTGGGTACACTACTCCAGTAGAAGAACTGGTTCGATCGCCCGCTCCGCGCCCTTTGCAGCCACCACTGGTTCAAACGGACCCTTAATCCGCTGTATTGTAGTGTTTGGCAGATCTCAAATGTTTAGAGCCGCACCTTTACTTTTGTGCCACATGTGGCGTGGTTAACAAGGATTTCTCCGACGAACTCTTTTCTCTTTTGTTGTAAAAAGGCACAGGGCCAAATATAAGCCCTTTCAAAAACTCCCTTACAAGAAATAAAAAGCAGAGAAATCCTTGAGGAAAACATCACCATCTTCCTTCTGCATCCCTTGATAGCACGCCACGAGCAACGCTCTTTATCTCCTCTCCGCCTCCGTCTTATCGGAGCAACCTTAATGTAGCTCAGTTGTTTGTAAAAACATCGGTCAGAAAAATCGTCGATTTAGACCAGAAGACGTCTGCGAATACAATCTGTATAGATCACCGTCCCGGAGAGGCGGAGAAGCCGGCACTGAGAAGGATCGGAGGATAATCTCAACTCTGGTCGGACATAGCAGTGGGACACGAACCTCACAAGTTCCCCGACGGAGCCGTATCTGGATGAGTTTCATCCGACGAAGATGGATCTAGAGAACAAAAACACAACGTAGCCACATTCCCTCTGTAGGCCGCCGCCATGGATAAACAGTAAGAACAACGGAACGAATGTCTGGCTATCAACACCATCTCCGACTCATCGACATTGCTGCGAGGATGGCCATAGACATGGGGAAAGATGAGGAACCATTATTTTCACCGCCGTTACTGCACCAACTTCACTGATGATAGAGAAATCGAGAACCCTATGAGACACAAACCAGACACACAAATGCGGGGTTCTCACCGAAGGCGGGCATGGAACCCCACATCGATACCGACAGTCAGGGGGGATAGTTTCCCACCTCCCGTATTTTAAACCCCAGAAAAATGATTCACTTGATATGAATTTTGTTACTGGTATGGTTTCTAAAACGAACAAGTCGGGGCCCGTGACAAACCCTTTTCCTATTAGAAAAATCTCCAGTTTCCAATGCTCTATCGGTCCTTCTGGCGATGGTGTCCTTCTTTTTTGGTGATTGCAGCGATGGTGTCCTGTGTTAACATGATTTAACTGTGTACTTGAAATGAATAAATTTTACAGAAATTATTTGGAAATGTCACTGTCTTGTCCATGTATTCGCAACATCATTTTCTCATTCATAATTAGACTTTGTGGGCCAACCTTTTTTAGAGTATTTGCATCTGCTGCTTCTAGTGTGATTTTTTTCCTTTTCTAGAAATGAACATTTTTTAAACACGTAATGTTTATAAAAATGGGTGAACCATTTTTAAAATACGTGAACATTTTATAAATACATGAATTTTTTAAACACTCAAACATTTTTAAAATATACGAACATTTTTGAAAAATTCATGATGTTTTTAAAAAAACTATGAATTTTGTTAAATTTCATGCTTTTCCATTTATTTTAATATGTCAAAAAATTGGCCCCATTATTTTTGGACAGCCGTAGTTATTGGACCGGTCCACATAGCACCTGCGTGGACGATCTGCCTGGTTTCCTGGGCCGTTCGCATTTACAGGCTGCCTAGGGTAGCCACAACCACTTATATACTCTAAGAAAAAGGTTAACTGTTGCTAAAAAAAAGATTCACTTCCCCTTAAAAAAAAGATTAACCCAAAGTCCCGAACCAGCAAAGTGGTTTGGCTCGACCGGAACACCAAGGGCACGAACCCAGTCGCCCGCCACCGCGATGGCTGCACCGCCGCCCGCCCCTACGCCGGCGGCGAGGCTACCGAGGGAGTATGGTGAGTCGTTTCGCTTTGGATCTCTACTTCCTGTGTTTTTCTTTTGTGCTCATGAAGCTTCTGGAATTTAGGGTTCTACTGCCGTAGAGGATTTTGGGGATCTGATGCGTCGGGAGCTCGCTTGCAGGGTAGGACCTGATGCTCAGATCGATCGCCGCGTTCTACGCCGTCATGGTGGCTTACTCAAGGTGGAGGAGAGCTTCAATGTGCAGGTTCGTGTTTGGGCTTCCTCCCTGCTTGAATAGTTCATACTTCATAATGCCCAGCTTGTAGTGTCACATGTGTAATTTACATGATGGGAAGGGTGTTTTCTCATAATAATTTGGGTTTCATCTACGTAGGAATTCCTACGAGTTTATATCTGGACAACTTTCCCTTTGGCGTGGTAGTTAATTTGCAGGCATTTTGCTGTTCAGAATCTGTTTCATTCAGTAATTTTTGTCATACAGTGAAATCGAATGAGCTTCCCCTTCCCGATATCAATTTTAGTACTCCCTCCGTTCACAAATATAAGATGTTTTAGATGTTTCAATATAGACTACATACGGACTGAAATGAGTGAACAAACACATTAAAATACGTATACACCCGTATCAGAAAAAAGTTAGAACATCTTATAATAGAGAACGGAGGTAGTATTAGTTAATTCTTGAATTTCTCCCCTTCAATTGGTTAAGTTTTAATCAACTGTATTTCTTTTGCTTGCACTTGTACTGTCATGTAGTTCCAACTGCTTCAGCTAACTTTTGAGTCATTCATTCTCTAGGCCATGATATTCGGCACCACAATCATTTCTTTGAAAAAAGTTCACACATTTGAAAAGTTTGCAAATTTGAAATGGTTCATGAATTGGGAAAAGATATAACAAATTTGAAAAAAACTTCGCACTTTAAAAAGTTCACCAATCTTTTTAAATAAGTTTATGAATTTCAAAAAAAGATTGTAGATTTTAAAAAGTTCATGAAATCAAAACAAGAAAAAAAGAATCATAGTTTCCCAAAATAAAACCCAGACAAGTCTGAAACAGAAAAACCAAAAATGAGAAGGAAAAATACCAACCGAAAACATCCAGAAGCTTCCCAAAACCGAGCTCAAAAGCTTCCAAAAACTGAATTCGTCAGCCGCTCACTGATCCTGTGCGCGCTGCTTACTGTTGACGCACGGGTGCAACGGAAAAAATAAATAAATGGACGCTACCTCTCTACTCAGCTCAGGAGGATGGAGGGGTGTGCGCCAGCTTGCAATAAAAAATGCGCAAAGCGAGCAATGAACGGATCAAACGCTCCCTCTCTACTCAGCAGTCTTCAAGATCGGACCGTGGGATCACATCACGCCAGCCATCGTGGTGACGGCGGGGTCATTTGTCATCTCAACTCACAAGTGCGACTGACAGGAGGAGATCGGAATAGATATATAAGCTACTCTACTCCTTTTCAATCTGTCAGACCTGTACTAGTATCGATCGATCGATCGACAGGTCTATGAGAGGCAGCATGCCATGATGAGAAATCTTAGGCGCTGGACCTCCTCCATCATTCCTGTCTGTCTATGTTTCCGTCTCGTCTATTGGCCCTTCCTTTTGCCCCGCGGGTTCGCGTAGTAGTACGCCAGGCCGGCTAGGTACGGCGAAAAGGATCTGCGACCAGTATGTCTTGTCAGAAGAAACAAACCCGGGCGGAAGCTGGAAAGGCCGTTTGGAGGCATTGGAGCGGCTCATGATTCCGATTCCGAGCAGCGATTCTTATACACAAGGTGCACACATATATAGACCCAACTGAAAAGCAAAAGGACATTTTCACTCTTCCTAATTAACGGAAGAGTCCACTTCTAATTTCCGGTTGAACTTTTCATAGCGAGGCCCGATTAAGGCCCACGTTGCTTAGACATCAATCATAAGATTTACAAACCGAAAAGTTATATTTTTCAATATTTATGAATCAAGTGAGCAGTTTAGCTTGCTGTGCACTCAGCTAAACGGAAATCAAATTATGGGTTTGATGTCTTCTGTGAATCACCAAATCGGACCATCCCTTGGTGGTACATGACAACACCGTTCATAGCGAGACGGTAGTTGCAACATCGACTGTATTGATGCTAGATGACTCTACTCTTTAGTAGATTATATGTGAGTACAATCAATGATTGTGTGTTGACAATGTACATGGTGTTCCTTGGCACGAGCGTTCCCCACAGTTCCCCACCTACAGATCGATAGGCCATCCCGCGCCCAAAGCAACTAAACTACTGGATCCAGTTATTCGTTCTACAGTAGTGTTTGTTAGGTTAAGTGCTACCTTAGCCAACCTGTCATCATCTCATGCTTCTCTCTTTTACTCCTCATTCCTTGGTGTTTATATTTCTGTTGATTTGTTGTAGGGAGCAAGGAAAACAATCGATGATGAAATCTCAATCGTAACCATTTTAAACCGATTAATCCTGACGGTTATTTTTGTACTGTTTTGACAATATATTAGATTGATTCATGCATGTAACCATATTGCTTCCAATAAGGAATAAAAGTATAAAACTACCCAACACCTTGCCTTTTATTGCAAACAAGCCGCTCAACCTACATTGCTTTAAATATATCACCAGCTCATGGGATTATTCATTTTTTTTTAGAAAATTGGTGACAAATCAAATTTAAACTGGATAATACCAAGCGTGTTGCTATGGAAATTTATAACCATAAATTATTCAGAATAAAATTAGAATATATAATGTTGCTCCATATTCTCACCATGTGAATGGTTTTCGACCTAGCAGTAGGCGGAGGGTGATTGCAAGTTATAGTGCCTCGTGACCTTCTGCTTTAGTTGCTTAAAAAAATAATGATGTGGAGGGTTTGCACGTAATTGATGATGCGGATGGCTCGCATGTGTTGGAAAATGAATCATGGAGGGTTTTGAATGCCGTTGATGATGTTCTAAATGGGATCACCTACTTATATATGTAAAATAGGTCGTTACGTTCTCGAATTCTGATATTTAGTGGCATTCTTCAACATATCCTACACTTGTAGATTTGGTTATGCAAATACGACATTATATTTGACAAAAGATATTGAGAAAAAAATGGAGTCCATCGTAGGTTATTGTCGTTGCCGGACCAGCGAGAGAGAGAGAGATCGAACGAGGTAGACGAACACGAGAGAGACGAGTAGTTTTTGGTGCTGCTGTAACTGCGCAGCTTTTCCGTTTTTCTTCTTTCCTTATTATCTGATTACAATCGCTAGTCTGCCCTCCCGGTCCGGCCGCCATGATCCGCGTAGATCGCGCTGCCCCGCGATCACGTCCATAGCGAGAGCCGGGCGACCAGGAGGGAGTAACAGAAACAGAAAGAATAACGATGAGGGCTCGCTACGTGCGCCTCCACGACCGACGTGCATGCCTGGGTCACATCCGACCCAGCTGCATCGATTATTTTAAAACGGAAAACTATCTAGCCTATAGACGTGAGCTTATGCAAGGACTAACATTTCTCCCCCCTAAGCTCAACGTCCTTTGCTAATCTCCTTGACACCAAGCTTCTGCCGCTGCTCCACAAACCTCACACGACCAAGTGCTTTTGTCAGTACATCCGCAACCTGTTCATGAGTGCCCACATGATGGATATGCACCTCTCCATTTTCAACACAGTCACGGATGAAATGGTACTTGATGTCAATATGCTTGCTCCGGTCATGGTGAACGGGATTCTTCGCCAGCGCTATTGCGGACTTGTTGTCAATCAGGAGCTTGAACGCGCTGACCTCTTCCCCTTTCATCTCTGCAAGAAGTCGACTCAACCATAGTCCTTGGCAAGTTGCAGACGCTGCAGCCACATACTCTGCCTCACATGAGCTAATAGCAACGATCTTTTGCTTCTGAGAGGCCCATGAGACGGGGTTATCACCGAGGAAGAAAACCTGACCGTAGGTGCTCTTGCGATCTTCAATGTCGCCGGCGTGGTCACTGTCGCTGTACCCAAGCAGTTCACCTCCACCAGAGCCACGCCGAAAACAACAGCCATAGCTCAAAGTGCTTCGCACATACCTCAGTATTTGCTTTACAGCCGTCCAATGTGTGGCTGTAGGCTTCTCCATGTATCTGCTCACTATGCCAACTGCATGAGTGATGTCCGGTCTTGAGTGCACCAGGTACCTTAGGCTACCAATTATGCTGCGGTACAGAGAAGGGTCGACAGGTTTTGCATCGTCATTCTTCCTCAGTTTGAGCCGGCACTCCATGGGTGTCTGACATCCATTGCACCCTTCCATTCCATCAGCTTCAAGAATTTTCTCTGCATAGCTCCTCTGACAAAGGGTTATAGAATCATTGGATTGAGTTACCTCGATGCCCAGATAGTAGCTCAGGAGTCCGAGATCACTCATTTTGAACAGCTCTTGCATTTGATTCTTGAACTCGTCGATGGAAGTCTTGCTGGTGCCGGTGATGATGAGGTCGTCAACATACACACCCACTAGCAGAAATGAGTGTGCATCACCACGGCGATACATGGCATGCTCCAGCGGGCTGCGCATGAACCCCAACGTGCTCATGGTCTCGTCCAGCTTCGCGTACCAGGCCCTCGGAGCTTGCCGCAGCCCGTAGAGTGCCTTCCGAAGCCGAAGAACCTGCTGCTCCTTGCCGGCGGTGACGTACCCCGGCGGCTGCGCCACGTACACTTCCTCGGCGAGGTTACCATTGAGAAAGGCGGATTTTACATCCATATGGTGCACCTCCCAGCCGGAGTACGCGGCGAGCGCGAGAAGCAGCCGCACGGTCTCCATCCGTGCCACTGGAGCAAACACTTCCTCGAAGTCCACGCCTTCACGCTGCACATAACCTTTCGCCACCAGACGCGCCTTGTACTTGACGATGTTGCCGTCAGGATCGTGCTTGACGCGGTACACCCACTTCAAGCCAATGGCTTTGTGGCCGGCCGGCAAGTGGGCGAGCTCCCAGGTGCTGTTCTCGCCTATGGAGTCCATCTTCGCATCCATTGCCGCCTTCCAGGACCTGTCGCTCAGCGCCTCAGTGATGTCGCGCGGCTCCTCTGCCGTGAGCAAGCATTGGTCGGGCTCCTCCCATACAGCCTCATGTTCTGTCTCGTCGAGAACATCGGAGAGGCGCCAGTATCTTATCAGCCTGGAGTCGACGTCGCGAGCGTCATCGTGCGTGGGCGGCGTGGCCCATCGCGGCTCCCGCGTCACCGCAGGTGTGCACAGCTCGGTCTGCGGCGTGCCGGGCGCCGATGTGGCCGGCATGTCGGCGGAGTTCAGCGGCGACCCCAATGGTGGCGTAGAGGGTGGTGGTGCCGCGCTCCTCGGTGCAGGCGTAGGCGAGCCGCCCGTGTCCAGCTCGTGCACACCATGGTCATTTGCGTAGACCACGGTGAACGTCGTCGGCGAGGGCGCCGTGACCGCGCCATGTGCATTCCAAGTCCATGGCCTGCTCTCTTCAAACAATACATCACGTGTTACTTGTACCTTCTTTGTAGCCGGATCGTACACACGATACGCCTTGGATCCTTCCTCGTAGCCGACGAAGATCATAGGCGTTGATCGATCAGATAGCTTCGAGACTCCAGGGCCGAGCTTCTTGACATGTGCCACACAGCCGAACACACGCAGATGCTGTACGCTCGGCTTATGGCCGTGCCACGCTTCATATGGCGTCACTCCGTCCAGGGAGCGCGTGGGGGCTCTGTTGAGTAGGTACACGGCTGTCTTCACCGCCTCGGCCCAGAAGTACGACGGCACTGCCATGCTCTTGAGCAAGCAACGAGCCATCTCGACGACGGTTTGGTTCCGCCGTTCGACCACCCCGTTCTGTTGAGGAGAATATGGAGCGGTCGTGTAGTGCTTAACTCCCAGCTGCTCACAGTACTCTCTGAATTCGACGGAGTTAAACTCGCCGCCCCGGTCTGACCGGAACGCCCGCAGCTTGCATCGTCCCTCTGCTTCTGCCATGGCCTGCACTTTCTTGAATCTCTGGTGTGCTTCGTCCTTAGACTTCAGCAGCTCCAACCACATGTAGCGGGAGTAGTCGTCCACCACCAACAGAAAGTATTTGTTGCCTCCGGGTGCAGTTGGTGTGATTGGCCCGCACAAGTCCGTGTGCACCAGCTCGAGTCCTTGCTCTGCACGATATCCGGTGACCTGAGGGAAGGGTGCCCGGTGTTGCTTGCCCAGCGCACAGCCGTCGCAGTACTCTTCGACGCGGTCTATGGTCGGCATCCCTCGCACCATTTGCTTTGAGGACATGGAACGTAGGGCTCTGAAGTGGATGTGTCCCATCCTGGCATGCCATCGCCAGGTTTCATCTTCTGCCTTTGTGAGCAGACAAGCTGGGGAATCAATGGACAGCATGCTAGTGTAGAGTCTGCTCACTGTTCGCTTGACACGGGCTAGCACACGACGGCCTGGATCGTGTATGGTCATGATGCCGCCCTCAATCCCGATCTTGCATCCACCTTCATCGAGCTGGCCAACCGAGATGATGTTGCTGCGAAGACTCGGAATGAAATATACCCCTGAAAGTGCTCTCTGATCCCCACTTTGACATCTGAACACAACAGCGCCCTTGCCTCTTATGGCCACAACTGAGCCATCACCGAATTTCACAGTGCCGTGCACTCCCTCGTCGAGCGTGGCGAACATGCTTTTCTCCCCTGTCATGTGACTGGACGCACCGGTGTCAAAGTACCAGAGTCCATCGGGCGAGGGTACAGGGATCACCTTCTCCTCATTCAGAAAGACGGCCTGCGGCGCAACGAGTTGTGCAGAGCTGACGTTGTTGACCACGGCCATGAGCAGCCCCTGGTCATGTTCGTCGCCGCTGTCACGGACGAGGTTGACCTGTTCCTTCTTTCCTTGTTCCTTTTGCTTCTCCAGCCATGACCAGCAGTCTTTCTTCCAGTGTCCGACCTTGCGGCAATGGTGGCATTTTCCTTTTTTCTTGCCACTGGAGTTGCCCGATCCACCCGCACCGCCGCTGTTCGACGCAGGTTTGCCGCCGCTCTGTGGCTTAGGCTTTCCCCGCGACTTGCTTTTGCCGCCGCTGCCGCCGTGCGACGAGCTGCCACCGGCGAACTGACGCTCACGAGCAGCCCACTCCTCCGCGGTGTACATGAGTTGGCCGGTGGACTGCTTGGCGTCGTCGAGGTCATAGTGATCCTTGCATGCCGAGAGACGCCCGGTGAGCTCCTCGACCGACAACGTCTTGAGGTCGATCAGCGACTCGATCGCCATGGCCATCTGTCTGTACTTCCGCGGCACGACTCGAAGGAATTTCTGGACCACCTTGTGTTCTGTGACGGGATCACCGTAGAGCTCCAGATCAGCGACGACCCCGGTGAGCCGCAGAGCGAAGTCCTCCACAGTCTCCCCGTCTTTGAACCGCAGCTCCTCGAACTCGCGGCGGCGCACCTGCGCCTTGGCCTCCCGGACCCTTTCACTCCCCATGCGGAGTGTTTTGATGGTTTCCCAGGCCGTCTTGGCCGAGTCCTTGGCCGCCAGAACACGAAGCATCTCCGGCGGCACGCCCGTAAGGATGACGGAGAGGGCGCGCCTGTCGTCGCGCTCGTCGTCGGCGCCATTGGTGACCACGGTCCAGAGACCCGCGGCCTGCAGCCTAACCTGCATCACAAGAGACCACTCCATGTAGTTTGTCTTCGTCAGCATCATGGACGCCGACGAGCCTTCCGACTCGCGCACGACCCGCTCGATGATGCGGATCTCGCCGCTGCCACCGCCGGTGAGGCGCGCAAGCGGCGCCGTGCCCTTCTGCTCGGTCTTCTCCTTCTTCTTCTTCTCCGCCTCGCTGTCAGACATGGCCGCCGCGAATCAGACACCGCCGGCCACCGGAGCAGGGATCGAACACCGTAGCTCTGATGCCAATTGTCGTTGCCGGACCAGCGAGAGAGAGAGAGATCGAACGAGGTAGACGAACACGAGAGAGACGAGTAGTTTTTGGTGCTGCCGTAACTGCGCAGCTTTTCCGTTTTTCTTCTTTCCTTATTATCTGATTACAATCGCTAGTCTGCCCTCCCGGTCCGGCCGCCATGATCCGCGTAGATCGCGCTGCCCCGCGATCACGTCCATAGCGAGAGCCGGGCGACCAGGAGGGAGTAACAGAAACAGAAAGAATAACGAGGAGGGCTCGCTACGTGCGCCTCCACGACCGACGTGCATGCCTGGGTCACATCCGACCCAGCTGCATCGATTATTTTAAAATGGAAAACTATCTAGCCTATAGACGTGAGCTTATGCAAGGACTAATAGTTATATGGCTATAAATCAATAAATGAGCTGGCCGCAATCCTAAATATTCACTTCAGCAATTGCAGAACAAGAAACTAATGATGTACAAAGTTGGAGTTGGTTATCAAAGACTTGAGCCTTTGTTTTGGCTACATCTTCAACATGGGATATAGTCCTTGTTTTCACCTTTTGATTGCATGATAAATTTTGAGCTATTTGTCTTTTTCATTTGGTTCAATATATTGTGTGCATTGCTCAGTATAAATAAATGAGATCTGACTACAAAGAGTTTTCAGGGGAAAAGAAGAGGTGGTGTCGACAGCGCCCTCCTCTCCTTCTTCTCGGTGCCCTGCTCTGTAGCAAACGGACAATGTCGCTGTCTATGCGAGCAATGATGTCCATTTTTTTTTTGGCAAGATGAGTACGACTCTGAAAACAACGACTAGGAAGGGATGCAAAAGTGAGAGACCAAAGGATCAGACAAAGAAAATGGTTGCACACTTGCACACGCAAGAACACTCAGCCTCCGAGCTACTCCTCCTACCTCTATCCCCTTTCTTGCTCATTGTGCAGTGCTGGTCTGCCACTTCAGGTTTCTACACTTTTCTTGCTGCATCTTTATACTGTACACTGTAGACTGTGGTAGTAGACTCCCAGTATGCATATACTGCTGCTTGTTCGTCTCTCTGCGGTCCTCCCTTCCCATGGAAACAATGCAGAAAGACTTGGCAACGGAACTGTACAACCCCCGCTGCTCCGCACATGCTTCCTGTCTCTCCCATGGCTCGTGACCAATTGGCAGAAATCTACACTGGCCACTGGGTTTGTGAGATAAAGGGAGATGCTATTGCTACAACATGAGGTAGGGCAAATTAAGCAAGTGGCTCTCTGGGTTGAGGAGGGTGGATGGCCCTGAAGAAGAGGCTTTTTGCAGCATCTGCAATGATAAAAATTCCCTCTGATCGCAGCACCGCTATAGCTGTAGCTTAATCTAGAAAACATAAGTGGGAGTACTGCTGCTGCAGCAATGTGTATGGTTGGCCATGGTTGATGTCTTCTGCCATGGCTAGCCCCACCACTAGCTTGCCGGCCATTGAGGCGCAGCTGAACCTGATCAACCACGCTCCTAGTTTTCAATCGGTGTATCATGCGTGTGGCCATATGCACGAGCAGAGATGCAGGATGACCACGAACGCTGGCCACCGCAGATACGCATGATTGGGCATGAATTCTACCTACGCTTGTTTCCTACTTTCCTCCCTCGGTCTATCCTACGTACATGGAAAAAGAACTGTACAGATGGATTGGTTTTCTGGCGAGGAGCTAGCCTAGCAAGATTCCAAATACAAATGGAAAGACTGTTGCGTTTGGTATAGTGGCTGGCGTGTACATGTAGGAGTACATACTTCAGAGGCATATTGCTGTTGTCATCCTCGAGTAAGCATTTTCATGGATGTATCGTTCGTCAATCTGTAATTCTGTATGTGCGTCACTACCAGAAAAACAGGCGATGCCGACGGCCAAATATATGCCGACGGCCGCCGTCGGCATAGATAGGTGTATCCCGACAGCCCATCTCAAGCCGTCGGCGTAGATAAGCCGTCGGCATATATCCATCTATGCCGATGGGGGCCGTCGGCATAGGTCGGTCATCGGCATCGCAAGAAATATGCCTACGGCGGCCGTCGGCATAGAGCGGCCGTCGGCATACCATGTGGGCCCCGGCTACCCGGGCGGCGACGGCGATTTGACGGCGTGACGCCTACGCCGACGGTTAACGGTGGCCGTCGGCATAGGTATGCGCACGTCATCGATCCGCGTCGTCTGCCATGTCATCGATCCGAGCCGCTCGCCGGTCCGTGGGGTGGCATATCTATGCCGACGGCCTAGGCCTGGCCCATGGCCCTTGCCACGTCATCGATCCGCGCCCTACGCCACGTCATCGATCCATGGCTCTACCGTTCCGTGGCCGTAGCTATGCCGACGGCATTGCCGTAGGCATAGATTTCTAATCATATTTTAATATTTTATTTATTTTCTCTTTTTCCTTTTTATTTTTTTCCAAAACTAATTTGATTAACTTAAATGTGCCTTATGTACAAAAAACATATCTCGATTATATATTTATCGATTGCCCCCCCACACGGGCCTTGCTTCCGTCGTGTCACGGAGAGGGGAGGCGGGACGGGGTACCCGGGGGGTAGCAATGCCGCCAGGCGTTGCGGTGGGCCCTCCTACGCTTGTGGAAGCATGGTGGCAGGCGCAGGCACGCGGCTCCGGGGTGTGCCCCCCCTCACGGGCGTCGCTGCCGCCATGACCCGGAGGGGGGAAACGGCCACGCTTGGCTGACATGGAGGGAATCTTGGGGTGGGATGGGCCGGGACGGTGTTGGGAGGTGTAGCTATGGGCTGGGCTATGACAACCACGTGAAAAGGTCCAACGGTCAAACCCCGTCCTGCGAAAGTCAAAGGGCTAGATCCGGCGATCGTTCATGTCAGGGTTAGACGGGACGGGGTACCTAGGGGGGAAGCAATGCCGCCAGGTGTTGTGGTGGGCCCTCCTACGCTTGTGGAAGCGTGGTGGCGGGCGCAGGCACCCGGCACGCGGCTCCGGGGTGTACCCCCCTCACGGGCGTCGCTGCCGCCGTGTCCCGAAGGGGGAAACGGCCACGTCGGGCCAACACGGAGGGAATCTTGGGGTGGGTTGGGCCGGGACGGTGTTGGGAGGCGTAGCTATGGGCTGGGCTTTGACAACCACATGAAAAGGTCCACCGGTCAAACCCCGTCCTGCCAAAGTCAAAGGGCTAGATCCGGCGGTCGTCTGTGTCAGGGTTAGACGGGACGGGGTACCTGGGGGGTTAGCAATGCTGCCAGCTATTGCGGTGGGCCCTCCTACGCTTGTGGAAACATGGTGGCCGGCGCAGGCACCCGGCACGCGGCTCCGGGGTGTGCCCCCCCCCCCTCACGGGCGTCGCTGCCGCTGTGTCCCGGAGGGCGGGAAACGGCCACGTCGGGCCGACACGGAGGGAATCTTGGGGTGGGTTGGGCCGGGACGGTGTTGGGAGGTGTAGCTATGGGCTGGGCTATGACAACCACGTGAAAAGGTCCACCGGCCAAACCCCGTCCGGCGAAAGTCAAAGGGCTAGATCCGGCGGCACTAGTAGAAAACAGGGCTTTAGTCCAGGCCAGCCCAGCCCATTAGTCCCGGTTCAGTCAGGAACCGGGACACATGGTGGCATACGTCCCGGTTCGTGCGCCCAGGGGGCCGCCCGGGGCTCGTGGGGCATTGGTCCCGGTTCGTCTGGACCCTTTGGTCCCGGTTCCAGACACGAACCGGGACCAATGGGCCTCGCTCCTGGCCCACATCCATTGGTCCCGGTTCGTGGCTGGAACCGGGACCAAAGGGTGGCCTTTAGTCCCGGTTCCAACCACGAACTGGGACCAATGTTCTGCCTATATATACCCCTCGCCCGCGAGCAAAGCACTCCATTGCTTTGTTTTTTTCTGGCCGGCGAGGGGAGGGGTTTGTGGTGCTCTAGCTCACCTCCTATGCACATGAGGTGTTCGATGAAATGCCCGAGCAACAATACTTAAGCTTTCTCCTCTCCAAACTCGACCTTCAAGCTCCATTTTCCTCAAGATTTTTCTAGGTTTAGCGGTCCGTCACGTCCCGTCCCCGTCTTCACCGCCGACGATCGCCCGCGCCGATCTCGTCGCCGGCATAACCGTGGTGAGCCTCTCGTTCTTATCTTCTTTCTAAAAGAAAAAAAATTCTTACTTGTATGATTTAGATAGATACTTGTCTATTTTTCTTACTTTTATTATTGTTTGTTATTATATAGTGCGATGATTTTGGTATCCGCCCCCGTCGGCCCTCGTCCTGCCTATGATTCGGATGTGGTATATATTATATTTTATAACTATTTAGTTCATTTATTGTTTATGACAATTATGCCGACCAACGTGACATAGATTTTTTTATCTAGGAGGTATGTGAACCGGAAATTCCAACCGACCCTATTGTCAAGAGGTTAAATTTAGTTGAAGAAGAAAACAATTACTTGAAGGAAAAATTGAAAAAAATTGAGGAGGAGAAGATGATATTGGAGTTGCATGTTGCGGATGTCGTCGATGATCACAAGATCAAGATGGATGCAATGCGCTTCAAAATTAGAAAGTATAGAAAATATGTCATTCATACCGAGGCTTGGTATCATTATGCCGTTGGATCAATTGTTACCTTGGTTGCGATTATGATCGCATTTGTTGTTGCATTGAAATGTTTTACATAGTTTCAATGTATGGTTTAATTAGATGCTCTGGAGAGCTATATTTTGTTCAATGAGAACTATGTATGTACTTTGGTTTTAATGTGATGATGAACTTCTATTAATTTGGTCACTTATCTATTCATGATGTTTTGTAATGGTTTTTTACACACTTAATTATATATAATGCACATAGATGAACCGGCAATGGATGTACGGTGACAGACGCACCTCCGAGTACATTAAGGGCGTGCATAATTTTCTCGAAGTGGCTGAGGCAAACAAGCAGAATGGTTTTATGTGTTGTCCATGCCTTATATGTGGGAATACGAAGTCATACTCTGACCGGAAAATCCATCACACCCACCTGCTTGAGAAGGGTTTCATGCCACACTATAATGTTTGGACCAGGCACGGAGAAATAGGGGTTATGATGGAAGACAACGAAGAAGAGGAGGACGATGACAACTATGTGCCCCCTGAATACGGTGATGCTGCAACGGGGGAAGCTGAAGATCAAGAGGAACCAGACGATGTGCCCGATGATGATCTCTGCCGAGTCATTGTTGATGCAAGGAGACAGTGCGAAAGTGAAAAGGAGAAGCTGAAATTCGATCGCATGTTAGAGGATCACCAAAAAGGGTTGTACCCCAATTGCGAAGATGGCAACACAAAGCTCGGTACCGTACTGGAATTGTTGCAGTGGAAGGCAGAGAATGCTGTGCCTGACAAAGGATTTGAGAAGCTACTGAAAATATTGAAGAAGAAGCTTCCAAAGGATAACGAATTGCCCGACAGTACGTACGCAGCAAAGAAGGTCGTATGCCCTCTAGGATTGGAGGTGCAGAAGATACATGCATGCCCTAATGACTGCATCCTGTACCGCGGTGCGTACGAGGATTTGAACGCATGCCCGGTATGCGGTGCATTGCGGTATAAGATCAGACGAGATGACCATGGTGATGTTGACGGCAAGCCCCCCAGGAAGAGGGTTCCTGCCAAGGTGATGTGGTATGCTCCTATAATACCACGGTTGAAACATCTGTTCAGAAACAAAGAGCATGCCAAGTTGATGCGATGGCACAGAGAGGACCGTAAGAAAGACGGGAAGTTGAGAGCACCCGCTGACGGGTCGCAGTGGAGAAAAATCGAGAGAAAGTACCGGGCTGAGTTTGCAGGTGACCCAAGGAACGTATGGTTTGGTTTAAGCACGGATGGCATTAATCATTTCGGAGAGCAGAGCAGCAATCACAGCACCTGGCCCGTGACTCTATGTATCTATAACCTTCCTCCTTGGCTGTGCATGAAGCGGAAGTTCATTATGATGCCAGTACTCATCCAAGGCCCTAAGCAACCCGGCAACGACATTGATGTGTACCTAAGGCCATTAGTTGAAGAACTTTTACAGCTGTGGAATGGAAATGGTGTATGTGTGTGGGATGAGCACAGACAGGAGGAATTTGACATGCATGCGTTGCTGTTTGTAACCAACAATGATTGGCCTGCTCTCAGTAACCTTTCAGGACAGACAAACAAGGGATACCACGCATGCACGCACTGTTTAGCTGACACCGAAAGTATATACCTGGACAAATGGAGGAAGAATGTGTACCTGGGGCATCGTCGATTTCTTCCGACCAACCATCAATGTCGAAAGAAAGGCAAGCATTTCAAAGGCGAGGCAGATCACCGGAAGAAGCCCGCCATGTGTACCGGTGATCACGTACTTGCTATGGTCAATGATTTACATGTAATCTTTGGAAAGGGTGCCGGCGGACTATCTGTTCCGAATGACGCTGAGGGATGCGCTCCCATGTGGAAGAAGAAATCTATATTTTGGGACCTACCCTACTGGAAAGACCTAGAGGTCCGCTCTTCAATCGACGTGATGCACGTGACAAAGAACCTTTGCGTGAACCTGCTAGGCTTCTTGGGCGTGTATGGAAAGACAAAAGATACACCGGAGGCACGGGAGGACCTGCAACATTGGCACGAAAAAGACGGCATGCCTCCAAAGCAGTATGAAGGTCCTGCCAGCTACGCTCCTACCAAAGAAGAGAAGGAAATCTTCTTTGAATGCCTGCTCAGTATGAAGGTCCCGTCTGGCTTCTCGTCGAATATAAAGGGAATAATAAATATGGCAGAGAAAAAGTTCCAGAACCTAAAGTCTCATGACTGCCACGTGATTATGACGCAACTGCTTCCTGTTTCATTGAGGGGGCTTCTACCGGAAAACGTTCGATTAGCCATTGTGAAGCTATGTGCATTCCTCAATGCAATCTGTCAGAAGGTGATCGATCCAGAAATCATACCAAGGCTAAGGAGTGATGTGGCGCAATGTCTTGTCAGTTTCGAGCTGGTGTTCCCACCATCCTTCTTCAATATCATGACGCACGTCCTAGTTTATCTAGTCAACGAGATTGTCGTTCTGGGCCCCGTATTTCTACACAATATATTCCCCTTTGAGAGGTTCATGGGAGTCCTAAAGAAATATGTCCGTAACCACGCTAGGCCAGAAGGAAGCATCTCCATGGGCCATCAAACAGAGGATGTCATTGGGTTTTGTGTTGACTTCATTCCTGACCTTAACAAGATTGGTCTCCCTCAATCGCGGTATGAGGGGAGACTGACTGGAAAAGGCACGCTAGGAGGGGACTCAATAATATGCAGGGACGGGCATTCTTGGTCTCAAGTACACAACACAGTTCTACAGAACTCTACCTTAGTGACCCCGTATGTCGATGAACACAAGAACATTCTGCGCTCCAAACACCTGGAGCAGTGTGACGACTGGATTACATGTGAACACATCAGGAATTTCGGCAGTTGGTTGGAAACACGTCTCAGAGGTGACAACACTGTTTCTGATGAGCTGCACTCGTTGTCCAGGGGACCATCTTCGACTGTATTGACTTACAAAGGATACGAGATAAATGGGAATACATTTTACACGATCGCCCAAGATCAAAAGAGCACCAACCAAAACAGCGGTGCCCCCTTTGATGCAGCAACCAAGAGGGGAAAGGACACATATTATGGTTACATAGTAGACATATGGGAACTTGACTACGGACATAATTTTAAGGTCCCTTTGTTTAAGTGCAAATGGGTCAATCTGTCAGGAGGCGGGGTACAGGTAGACCCACATTATGGAATGACAACAGTGGATGTGAACAATCTTGGGTACACAGACGAACCATTCATCCTAGCCAATGATGTGGCGCAGGTTTTCTATGTGAAGGACATATCTACCAAACCAAGAAAAAGAAAAGATAAGGAAACAAATACATCATACGATGAGCCAAAGCGCCACATAGTTCTTTTAGGAAAAAGAGACATCATGGGATTGGAGGGCAAGACAGACATGTCTACAGATTATGAAAAGTTTCATGAAATTCCTCCCTTCAAAGTCAAGGCTGACCCAAGCACCCTGTTAAGCGATGAAGAATATCCATGGTTATGGCGCAATAAGCAAAGGACACAAGCAAAGAAAAAGTGAAGACAGATGAAGTCACAAAGGGTTGAAAATTGATGATGTGGCTTTGAATGGTTCATTTTGAGCACACAAAAAGTCTGGACTTCAAATAAGTTCAAAAAAATGAAATCCCTTTGTAACAGATGAGTTTTTGTCCGAAACCCTGATACTTCGAAAGAGATTGTCCATTTTGTACACGAAGTGCATCCAGTTTTTGCCGTAACCCTCTCAACTTTTTAGCACATGCTATGAGGGTGAAATGATGATATCATGCCAATTTTCAACCTCTTCAGAGTTCATTTGAAGTGCTTTTCAATTTCAGGGTCATTTAGCTCAAAAAAAATCAGTAAATGCATGAAAAATAACAGATGAACTCAGAAAGAGTTGAAAATTGATGATGTTGCTTTGAATGGTTCATTTTGAGCACAGAAAAAGTGTGGAGTTCAAATAAGTTCAAAAAAATGAAATCCCTTTGTAACAGATGAGTTTTCGTCCGAAACCCTGATACTTCGAAAGAGATTGTCCATTTTGTACACGAAGTGCATCCAGTTTTTCCCTTAACCCTTTCAACTTTTATGAAACTCTAATACCAAAAATAATAAACTAAAAGAATGAACTAGAAAACTTTAATGAAACTCTAATAGAAAAAAGAATGAACTAGAAAACTTTAATGAAACTCTAATATCAAAAGGAATCAACTAAAATTTATGCAACTAAAATTACAAAGGATTTTCTGTTCCAAACATTAAAAGCATAAATAATTTTCAAAAAGAACTTTTTTTGTATAAACTTTAATAGCAAAAAGAATTATCATAAACATTTTTTTTGTTAGAAACTCAAATAACAAAAACTGTTTTTGAATATAATGATAAAACATAGTAATATTAAATAGCAGTAAAAAGAATCACTCAAAAATCTATTTTTATATTAAAGTTAATCAAAAACTAGTGTTAACACAAATTTCAAAGAATTCAAATTTAAACTATTCGAATTGGAAACTAATGGCACTAACAGAAAGTTTATAAATTTATTACCTAAAAGCAAAAAGAATTAAAAAATAAAGCAAATAACAAAAGAAAAATAAAAAAGCAAAAACAAAACAGAAAAAATGGAAAAAAATAGATTTTTTTTTGTGTGAATCACTCAAAAATAACAAAAAGCAAAAAGATTTTTTTTTGTTAGAAACTAAAATAACAAAAACTGTTTTTGAATATAATGATAAAACACAGTAATATTAAATAGCAGTAAAAAGAATCAGTCAAAAATCTATTTTTATAGTAAAGTTAATCACAAACTAGTGATTCACACATATTTCAAAGAATTCAAATTTAAACTATTCGAATTGGAAAACTAATGGCACTAACGGAAAGTTTATAATATTTATTACCTAAAAGCAAAAAGAATTAAAAAATAAAATAAAATAAATAAAGCAAAAAACAAAACAGAAAAACTGGAAAAAAATAGAAAAAAATGCCACCTACTAGGCCACCACGCCCTGAATACGACTAGAAACCCAACCACGGGCCAGGATTCAGGCCCGCAGAAGGCCCAGTAGGCCCACAGGCAGAGGAGAGTTAGGTTAGGCCCGTAAGCCTGCATTTGAGAGGAGCTCGAGAGGGCAGCGGCAGTGGGGTTTGCAAACCACTCCGCGCCCCTCTCAACTAGCGAGGTGGGACTAAACTTTTGGCCGCGGGCAGCACAAGGCCTTTGGTCCCGGTTGGTGCCACCAAACCGGGACTAAAGGTGGGCTTTGGTCCTGGTTGGTGGCACCAACCGGTACCAATGCCCCCTTTAGTCCCGGTTGGTGCCACCAACCGGGACTAAAGGGGGGCATTGGTCCCGGTTGGTGCCATGAACCGGGACCAATGCTTCGTGTATATAAGCAAGACTTGTGAAAATTTTCAGTTTCATCGCAGTTCCCCTCCGACGGCCCTGACCTCCTCGACGGCGCCAGGCTGCCCGACGCCGTCGCCGTCGCCCGTGCCCGTGCCCCGCCCCCGAGCCCACGCCGACGCCGTCCGCCGCCCACGCCTCGTCGCCGTCGCCGTCGCCAACTCCCCTCCGCGACCTCGCCGTCGCCGACAACCTCCCCGACCTCGAGGTCGCGTCCCCGCGCCGGCCCCTGCCCTGCCCCGAGCGCGCCGCCTCTGCCTCAGCCCGGCCCCGACCTCGCCGTCGCCGACGCCGCCCCCAGTGAGCCACCGCGCCCTTGCCCTGGCCCGCCGCCGCCGCCGCCGCCGTGGACGTGGCCGCCGTGGCCCCCACATATATGTTTTTTTTCTGCATATATATATGATGTTTTTTTTTGCATATATGTTGATGTATGTTGATGTAATGTTGATGTATGGCTATATATGTATGCATATATGATGATTTTTTGTTCAGCGTCATATATGATGTTTTTTTCTGCATATATATCTGGTCATATGAATTTTTTTGTTCATAGATCATGTGATTCTTTTTTGTTCATATATCATATGATGTTTTTATTGTTCATAGATGATCGATCATATTTGTTCATATGTATGCAAGCGAAGTCGTTGTCGTTAGTTGTACTGTTTAGGGTTAGGGTCGAGGAAGAAGGAAAATAAGGAAAAAGAAGAAAAGAGAAATAAGGAAGAAGGAAGAAGAAGAAAAAGAAGGAGAAAAAAATAAGAAGAGGAAGAAGAAGAAAAAAAAAGAGGAGAAGAAGAAGGAATAGAGGAGAAGTAGAAAAAATAGATTGATTCTTCTTCTCCTTTTTTTTTCTTCTTCTTCCTCTTTTGTTTTCTCTTCTTCTTCCTCTTCTTAATTTTATCGGGAACGAGGGTGTCGAGGATCACCGAGCGGTCGAGGGTCGAGAACTAGGGTAGAGGGGGGGGGGGGTTTTTTTCGAGGAAAGCCGAGGGGTCGGGGTCGAGGAACGCCGAGGGGTCGAGGGTCGGGAACTAGGGTAGAGGGTCGAGGAACGCCGAGGGGTCGAGGGTCAGGAACTAGGGTAGAGGGTCGTGGATCGCTGAGCGGTCGAGGGTCGTGAACTAGGGTAGAGGGTCGAGGGTCGCCGAGGGGTCGAGGGTCGAGGGTCGAGGGTCGTCCAGGGGTCGAGGGTCCAGATTTATCAAGAATGCCACCATTATAGATGTGCACAAGTTGATCCAATTTTTTTCTGATCTCATCTATATATATATTCTTCTATATGTCACGTTGTCTGTCAAAGTATTGAAGAAATCCATGGCTTCATCATTAGCCGGAAGTAACAGGCGTCTGATGCTACGAAGCTCTTCAAAGTTGTTTTCGAACGGAGTTCCGGATAGAATAATTCGCTTTTTGGTGTACCAAAAAGCGAATTATTCTATCAGGAACTCCGTTCCAAAACAACTTTGAAGAGCTTCGTACCATTATACGCCAGTCATTTCCGGCTTTTGATGAAGTCATGGTTTTCTTGAATTCTTTCACACTAGAAAACATGACATATAGAAGGTAGATGAGATAAGAAAAAATATGTACCATTTTCTGCACATCCAGAATGGCGTCATTTTGTTAAATCCCTTGTCAGTCCGGACGTCGGACATTCATGAGAGAGGCGGTCCGACCCAAACCCTAGAAGCGTTGTCGAGGCCACCCCAAACCCTAGAAGCGTTGCCTAGGCCACCCCAAACCCTAGAAGCGTTGTCGAGGCCACCCCAAACCATAGAAGTGTCGAGCTAGCTAGGTCTACGTTTGAACTAATATATCCTTCTCTCATGTTTGTATATTAATTGCCATGTTGTAATATTTGCAGAAACTATGGAGCACCGAGACATCGTAGCAGAACAGTTGTTGGGGGACATAATCCTCGGCGGAGGTGATGTCTTGTCGTTTCTCAACGACACCAATGGTCTGGAAGGAGAGGGTGAAGCAGGCTCTGGTGATCGAACAATGGAGGTGGAAGGACATGATTATGATGGCTCCGGTGATGGAATGCCGGTGGAAGAAGGAGACCGTGATGACTGCTCCAGTGAGCGAAAGGAGGAAGGAGATGTTGCAAAGTCCGGCGAGGTATATATATTAATTAAGCCTGTGCTGACTAGGTAATTCATGCATTAATTGCTTTGGTATGTACACATATTAACCCTCTTCTTTCTTCTTTTCGAGCCCTCTGGATCGAGCCGAACTTCGGTAACGAGACGAGGCCCGAAGAAAAGGTTGCGCCAGGATGAAAGGTTCACGATCACAGCAATCAAGGGCGATGGCCAACCGATTGAACCCAGCCGGACCAAGGAAGCATTTTCTGCTCAGTGCGGGGTTCTTGTTAGGGACATGATCCCGATTAGCATCAACCAATGGAATAAGCCTAAGAGCGAAGACCCTCAAGTGTCTTTTTTCAACGATAGACAGAAAGATGATCTTTGGACCGCGCTGAAGGCAAATTTCACCCTACCGCCAGAGGAGGATCCGGATAAGCCAGTTATAGAGCCATTGGTCAAGGCTCATGCTCTGAAGAAGATGGCAGATCTATTCAGGAGGTGGAAGAATGAGTTGAAATCAACGTTTGTCGACAAAGGGAAGACTCCAGAATTCACCGGCCGATTTGAGAAGATAAGACATCGGAGAAGAGTAAGAAGATGTCAGCGACAAACAAGTTAAATGCTGCAAAGAAGGAGCATCACCATCGCACGGGGTCAGGTGGCTACCTCAAAGCCCGGCCGTTGTGGGACAAGGCTGAGAAGGACCTGCTTGATAAAGGGGTCGAACCAAAGACATTGAACTGGCCAGACCGTTCAAGGACTTGGTTCTTCGGGGTTGGGGGAACCTTGGACCCTGAAACAGGGAAGTGCCGTTGGATGAAGGAGCAACTTGAAATACCCGTCAAGAAGCTTCAGAAGTATATCGCCGCAGCGCAGGAAGGGACGTTCATTCCCCACAGAGAGAACGACGAGCTCACACAGGCCCTCGGGAATCCTGAGCACCCAGGACGAACACGAGGCACGGCAGGCTCCGTTGCGTGGAAGGTTGGGTTTCCCAGCGCAGGCGGTTACAAAACCCGGGAGAGGAGGTGGAAAGTGGAGCAGACCGAACTGCAGAAGCTGAATGCAAGGGTACGAGCGCTAGAGGAACAAGCACTACTAGTTCAGAGCCAGCGACCTGCCGGAGCTACCCCACCATCTCAGCAGAGAAGTAGCGTGGCTTCCACCGAGCTCCTTCAGCAGCCTGACTTCACGGCTCCCAGCTACCCCGTGGATGCTATCATGGAGGCTCAAGATTGCCACCTTATGACGCAATGGCAGCACCTCAAAGTCAAGGCGGCTGTCGGCTCTGTTGCACCTCCTCAACCCGGCGCAACTTTTCACTGCCTTCCGATTCCACAAGGCTATACTGTTGTGATGGTCGGTGAAATAACGGAGGGATTTGAGGAGCTCGAGCTTGACCACCCTACCGGTGAAGGGGAGACTCGGCTGGGTCTTGCTCTGAAGACTCCATGTCTATGGCGGAAGGAGCTCATCAACCTTCCGAACTGGACGCCTCCTCCTCCTCCTCCGGCGAGTCAGGGCACTCCGCCTCCTCCTCCTCCGGCGAGTGATCAGGGCAGTCTGCCTAATTCTCCGGCTGCTCCGGCGCGTGGCGGCACTCCGCCTCCTTCTCCGCCTGCGCCGGCGCGTCCGAGCAGCCCGCCTCCTTCTCTGCCTCGTCAGCAACAGCGGAAGACAGCCGCCAACGCTCCGGCTGCTCCGGCGCATCATAGCACTTTGTCTCCTTCTCCGCCCCGTAAGCAACGAAGGAAGACAGCCACAGCCACTCCGGCTGCTTCGGCGTCTAGCAGTACAGCCAGAGGCGGGAGGCAATACATATTCGGTCCATCTCTCAAGCCTCAAGAGAAGTTACCATACGAGATGACCAACGAGGAAAACGAGGAGATCTGTCAAGCCCAAGTGAAGGAATTTTTTGCAAAGAAAAATCCTCCTCTGGAGGAGAAGATAGATCCGATGAAATTGAAGCGCACTTTGAAGAACCTGAAGCGACCACCACCGCCTCCGCCGGATGACAACAATGTCCGCGTTCTTAAAAAGGCAGTGGAAGGAGCGCGCCGGTCGGGAACTACTTCAAGTGACAAAAGGTTACAAGAACGAAGAAGTGGGAACAAAATTCTCCAGCTCGGCGAACAGGCAAACCAATCGTGCCCCCCGCTCAAGGTGTCTAGCGATATCGTCGCAAATCTGCCGGGGATGGTGGCCGGTACCAATCCTGGTGATTTCCTGCCCGACGATGCACATTTTGATACAATGGAGGTGGACGAACACAAATACCAGTACGGGAAGCCTCTCATCAGACCTGGTGATCCTCCTCTAACAACAATGACGCAAGGATTCCATAAGTGGTACATGGACACCTGCAAGTCTAGGAAGGATATTTTGACGCTGAGAGTTAAAGAGGAGCACGACCTCGTTGGAATTGATCTGTTGTCTGTTCCATTTGAGGAGTTCTTCCAGTTTTTCAATCAAAAGGACCTCGATAAAATAATCATGACTTGCTACTGTCTGTAAGTACTATACTTCTGTAATTAAGTCTCTATATATAGCTCAGCTCTTTCATTGCATGTATATATAATTATCCTCACTATATTATGCAGATTGAAGATCGTCGAATGCAGAAATGCACAAATCTATGATATTGGGTTCATTAACACAAATCTCATTGATGAATGGACGGTTACATATAATGCGAAAGAAACCGAGGCCAACTTGCTACAATCGTTGCTTAAAAATCAAAACAAAGATAAAATACTCTTTCCTTACAACTTCAAGTGAGTGTTACTGTCTTCTGCATATTCGGTTTCCCTTATTACTCGAGATTATAGTAATGTAATTGATGAGTTATGCATGCGTGCGCAGCTTCCACTTCATTCTCCTAGACATTAAGCTTGAGCAGGCACTAGTAACCGTCTTAGACTCAAGACAAAAAGATCCCAAGGAGTATGCGGCCATGACTGAAATGCTCCAGAAGTAAGTTCAATCGATCATTATCGCACCATATCGGCAACTTTGGTCATTTCCTGATATCAAGTAATTATTTTCTTTGTCTCGCAGGGTTTGGAAAGTGTTCACCACAGAAGCTCCGGGACTGCCGGGGGAGCTGCGATTTACACACCCGAAAGTAAGTACTACTAGCTAGTTCCGCGCATCTCCCATTGATTCTAGCTAGTTTCATCAATACCATTTATAATGCTTGATTATCAGTTTGATTGACCTTTATTTCTCGTAAAGTGGTTGTGGCAGGAAGGCGGGAATAATTTTTGTGGATACTACGTTTGCGAGTACATCTACAACGCGACGACCTCTAAGCGGGGCTACTCTGAAAAACAATATGAAGTGCGTAAGCAATAATATTCACAATTTTATTTTATTACCATCATTTGTGTTGAGTTTCATTCATATATATGTATTGACCCCCTTCTTCAAATTAGATTTGGCAGATGCGGGATGAACTCCTACGACAAGATCGCATAAAAGCAATTCAAGAGGAATTGGCGGGATTCTTTCTTGACCACGTCATCAATCCAGCCGGAGAATACCATGTGGAACTTGACATCAAATGTTAGGGATTGTAAGAGATCTTATATTGTATATACATAGCTAGTAGCGTCGGATAGATATACGAAAACTTGTTGTTCGACCAATCTCTCGGAGAAGGAGGAGGTCGATCACTTCTCTCTGTATATGTTCATGATGATCTTGTGTACTTAATGGTTTCCTTCAATTGCTTACTAGCTAGCGTGTCGAGTCCTCTCTATACGTATAGTACGTAGCGTCGACCAAGCACGGAGATAAGAGAGGACACTTCTCTCTAGCTATTAGCTAGCTAACACAATATATGAAACCCCTAAATTAACCCTACAAAACCCCCAAACCACCCCCCCTTTCAAAAAAAAAACAAAAACCCCAGCTCCTGAGCTGCTCACACGTGGATGATCTTTGGTCCCGGTTGGTGTTACCAACCGGGACTAAAGGCCCTCCTGCCTGGGCTCGCCGCAGCGGCCACGTGGAGCCCCATCTGTCCCGGTTCGTATAAGAACAGGGACTAAAGGTGTTGGACTTTAGTCCCGGTTCCCAAACCGGGACAAATCGGCCTTATGAACCGGGACAAATGGGCCTTTTTCTACTAGTGCGGTTGTCTGTGTCAGGGTTAGACGGGACGGTGTACCTGGGGGTAGCAATGCCGCTAGGTGTTGGGGTGGGCCCTCCTACGCTTGTGGAAGCATGGTGGCAGGCGCAGGCACCCGACACGTGGCTCCGGGGTGTGGCACCCCTCACGGGCGTCGCTGGCGCCGTGTCCCGGAAGGGGGAAACGGCCACGTCAGGCCGACATGGAGGGAATCTTGGTTATTCACAACATAAATGTGCCTTATCTAAACAAAAAACATACCCCAATGGTATATCGATTGCCCCCCTCACGGACGTCGCTGCTGCCGTGTCACGGAGGAGGGAAACGGTCGACACGGAGGGAATCTGGTTAGAGGGGGAATCGGGGTGTAGCTATGTCACCGAAACATCGCACGGGTCGTGATGCATTTGTGAAAGTGTTGTGACATGCGTAGACGCCCGTCTTGGGGCTCCGTGGTGTGCCCCCCCCTCCATGGAAGGCAGTGCCGCTGTCACTTGGAGTTGGGGATGGTGCGGGTGTGGTGGAACCGGAGGGAATCTAGTTTTTGGTTGTGTCCAGACCGTGTTCGGCGATGTTGCTATGCGCTGACCTATCGCAACCAGGTGGAAGAGTCCACCGATCAAAGCCCGTCCGGCGAAAGTCAAAGTGCTAGATCTACTGGTCAACTGGGATTCGGGGTGGCCTTCGGGGTGTAGCTATGCCAGGGAAACATCGCACAGGTCGTGATGCATGTGTGAAAGTGTTGTGGCATGCGTAGACGCCCATCTTGGGGCTCCGTGGAGTGGCCCCCCCTCCACGGAAGGAAGTGTCGCCGTCACTTGGAGGGGGGATGGTGCGGGTGCGGTGGAACCGGAGGGAATCAAGTGTTGGGTTCTGTCCAGACCGTGTTCGGGGATGTTGCTATGGGCTGACCTATCGCAACCTGGTGGAAGAGTCCACCGGTCAAAGCCCGTCCGGCGAAAGTCAAAGGGGTTGATCTACTAGTCAACTAGGATTCGGGGTGGCCTTCCAGATGTAGCTATGCCACCGAAACATCGCACGTGTCTCGATGCATGTGTGAAAGTGTTCTGGCACGCGTAGACGCCCGTCTTGGGGCTCTGTGGTGTGGCCCCCCCTCCAGGGCTAGATCCGGTGGTCGTCTGTGTTAGGGTTAGACGGGACGGGGTACCTGGGGGGTAGCAATGCCACCAAGTGTCGTGGTGGGCCCTCCTACGCTTGTGGAAGCGTGGTGGCAGGCGCAGGCACCCGGCATGCAGCTCCGGGGTGTGCCCCCCCTCACGGGCATCGCTGCCGCCGTGTCCAGGAGGGGGGAAACGGCCACGTCGGCATGACACAGAGGGAATCTAGTAGTGGGTTGGGTCCAGACCGTGTTCGGGGATGTTGCTATGGGCTAACCTATCGCAACCAGATGAAAAGGTCCAGCGGTCAAAGCCCGTCCGGCGAAAGTCAAAAAGGCTAGATCTCCGGGTCAACTGGGAATCGGGGTGGCCTTCGCGGCGTAGCTATGCCACCGAAACATCTCACGGGTCCTGATGCATGTGTGAAAGTGATGTGGCATGCGTAGACGCCCGTCTTGGGGCTCCGTGGTGTGGCCCCCCACCACGTACGGCAGTGCCGCCATCACTTGGAGGGGGGAATCGTGCGGGTGCGGTAGAACCGGAGGGAATCTAGTGGTGGGTTGGGTCCAGACCGTGTTCGGGGATGTTGCTATGCCACCGAAACATCGCACATTCGAAAATGAGGCTCCGGGGTGTGGCCCTCCTCCACAGACAGCAGTGCCGCCATCACTTGAATGGTGAATCATGCGCGTTGGCTACGGTTTAGTCCAGTGTGGGGGGAGGGCGTCTATGCCACAGAAATATCGCACAGGGTCTTCGAAGGGGAGGAAGGATAGTGGATACATTAAAAAAATGTAGCACTTTTAAAAAATAAATTAAAGTTAATGTAAATAAAAATAAAAATAGAAAAACCTATGCCTACGGCTTGGCCGTCGGCCTAGGTGGCCACGTGGCCCTACCGGATAAGGCCAGTGCTATGCCGACGGCTAAGCCGTCGGCATAGCCCTGTCCTTATCCACTCGGGCGTCCCACACCCTTCCCGACCACTCCCTTCTGCCCCGCCGCCGCCGCCCCCTTCTGCCACGCCGCCGCTCGCTCCACCCGTGCCGCCCCTCGATCTCCCCCGCTCCCGCAGCCCGCATCTGCCCCGCCGCCGCCCCGTCCCCGTCCCTGCCCTGGCAGGCCGCCCCGTCCCCGGACCGGCCTCCCCACGCCGCCGCTCGCTCCTCCCGCGCCGCCCTCGATCTCCCCCTCCCGGGCCGACCGCCCCGTCCCCGCGCCCGCCCGGGCCACCCCGTGCCCGGCCACACTCGGGCCGCCCCGTCCCCGCACCTGCCCGGGCCGCCCCGTGCCCGGCCACGCTCGGGCTGCCCCGCCCTCGACCCTGCCCCGTGCGCGGCTGGCCCTCCCCTGCGCCAGGCGACCGTGGCGCCGCCCCTCCGTGGCTCCTCTTCTTCTCCGGGCAGCGTCCTCTGCTGCAGCTCACCGTCCCTTGCCGGGGCTCGATCTCCTCTTCGAAGGTGATTTTTTTATGTATTTTCTTTTAATTTTTTTATTTAGTAATTTTGTAGCTAGATGGTTTGATAAGTAGTTAGATAGATAGTTAGATAGGTAGTTAGATAGATAGTTAGATGAGATGAATCGATGATGATGATGAATAGATGATAATGATGATGATGAATATGTGATGACGATGATGAATATATTGTTAATGTTGTTAATTTTTTTGCCCACATGATGCAAAAATAAATGATTGCATGTTTAAATGTTTTAAATATGCTCTATGAGTTGTGATGTTCTAAATTTTTGTCGCGATGGAATTTGCAAGCTTTGTGGTGTCGCATTTCATCGTAGTGACCGTCGTCCGACGCGTTGGTCCTTGAGCATCCCTCTGCTGTTTGACTACTTCCCCTATAGCCGAGGGTGAGCTACAAATCCATCTCCTCCTCCATCTTTTTCATGTCACTAGATTTTCTTTTCTCGTCAAGTCGCGTAACCTAGGCGTCACCCGTCCGAAAGGGTTGCATCGATAAATATGCATTCAATTGCATATTTATCACCGCAGCACTTTTGGATTATCCAGCGTTTTCCACGGACAGCCCGAGGATGTGTAAATTGGGTACGTTCTCCATGTTCTACCCTGTTCCGAGACAGGATTTCGGCGGCGCCTCCCCATGGTTCTCCGAAGCACATTCTCTCGGCTATTTGCCGAGACGTGTATCTGGAGAACAGCAGGGAGGTGCTGCCGAAATTTTGTCTCGGAACATGGTAGAATGGAGAACGTACTCAATCTACACATCCTCGTGTGGGATTAGGACCCATCTTTACCTATTAGAGATGTAGGTGGTTTCAATGCCGTCAATGAGGTAGAAAATGAAAATTTGATGTGATTAATTTATATGAATCCTTAATTTAGTTGTGTGGCTCCCAATAAAGTAGAGGATGGCAGATAATCAGTGGATGTACAGTGGTTTTATCCATCGCAATCGAGTAACATCAGAGTGGATCACGAAAACCGATGTGTATTTGAAGGAGATATTCCGTAGTCCAATGAGAATTATCCCACCATGCCCCTGTGCGAGATGTGCCAGACGTCACCATAGAAATTAGAAGGACATGACTGACCACCTTCGCACGCATGGATACATGCCAAACTTTGACATGCCGCCGATAAACTTAGCCGAGCAGGACCGTGGTAGAGAGGAGGTGATGCGACAATGCATCGATGGTTATGCAGAAGACGGGGTCAGGGACATGCTAGATGATGTCATTGCTGCAGAAACGGCACATGCGAAACCTTTAGAGAATAAACCGGAGGAGCCGGAGGCAACCGCAAAGGCCTTCTTGGAGGTCTTGGCCTCGTCGAAAAAACCTCTTTATGCGGGTGCAAAAATATCTCAGCTGGATGCCATCTCGTAACTGATTGCAGTCAAGGCTGAGTACGGCTGTAGCCAGAAATGCTTCGAAGCATTCCTAGGAGTATGGGCTAACAGCCTCCCTGAGGGTCATGAACTACCGAAAAGCATGTATGCTACAAAGAAAATCATGAAGGCACTCTATATGGATTAGGAGAAAATAGATGTTTGTCTGAAGAATTGCCTTTTGTTTAGGCATGAGTATGCGGATGACAAGTATTGTAGGGAGTGCGGTTCGTCTCGGTACCTTGAGATGGTCGGTGAGGATGGTGAGAAAAAGCAGCTAGCCATCCCCGCTAATGTTCTTCGGTATCTCTATTTCATAGAAAGACTGCAGCGCCTTTTCATCATGGAGGAGTCTGCCAAAATGATGAAGTGGCACAAGGAAGGTATAAGGTACAATCCAAATAAAATCGTACATCCATCAGAAGGCGAAGCATGGAAGTCGTTTGATGAAGAATACCCCGAGGAAGCAGCCGAAGCTGGGAATGTCAGAATAGCCATATCAGGTGATGGGTTCAATCCATATGGTATGTCGTCCAATCCATACAGCTGTTGGCCCGTGTTTGTAATTCCGCTCAATCTCCCTCCCGGTGCCCTAATGCAACACAAGACCATGTTCTTGTCGCTCATCATTCCGGGTCCTGAAAACCCGGGGAAGCAATTGGGTGTGTTTATGCAGCCGCTGGTGGATGATTTGCACCATTCTTCGTACTTTTCGAGGTTGACATACGACCGGGATCTGCAGAGAAACTTCTTGATGAAAGTTTGGTTGCACTATTGCATGCATGACTTTCCCTGATATGCTATATTCTGCGGATGGTGTACAAGTGGGAAGATGCCATGCCCAGTGTGCATGCAGGCTCTATGAATGATTTGGCTGAGTAAGGGTGGCAAGTATGTAACCTTTGACCTGCATCGATAGTTCCTCCCTCCAGACCATCCAGACAGGGAAGACAAGAAGAACTTCACGAAAGGCCGGGTTGTTCATGAAGTAACCGAGATTCCAACATTTTCGGAGGCAGATGTTCTTGCTCAGCTAAAAGCTCTCAATCCTAAAGTCAAAGGCAAAGCCAAAGCCAAAGCCAAAGGCTTCGAGGGATATGGTGAGACGCACAACTGGACTCACATTACCCCCTTCTCGCACCTTCCCTATTTCAAGGACCTCAAACTTCCTTACAACATAGATGTGATGCACACCGAAAAGAATGTTGCAGAGTCCCTTTTCCGCACGATCCTCAACATTCGTGATAAGACGAAGGATGACGTTAATGCTAGAGCCAATCAACAGAGAATTTGTGATAGACCACGTCTAAACATGAAGCCTCCCACAGGCGTTCAAGCCAGATGCTGACTTTGTCCTTAAAACGCCAGGAAAAAAGGAAGTACTTATCTGGCTGAAACACATTTTGAAGTTCACCGATGGTTATGCATCGAATATAAGTAAGGGAGTCAATCTTTCAACGGGCAAAGTGACCGGCCTGAAGAGTCATGACTACCATGTATGGATTGAACGGATAATGCCGGTGATGGTTCGAGGCTATGTCCCCGAGCATGTCTGGCGAGTGCTTGCCGAGCTAAGCCATTTCTTCTGCACGCTCTGTGATAAAGAAGTAAGTAAAGACGTGATTGAAAAATTGCATAAGAAGGCACCGGAGTTGATAGTCAAGCTAGAGAAGATCTTTCCCCTAGGCTTCTTTACTCCGATGACACATCTCATTCTGCACCTCGCGAAAGAGGTATTGTTGGGGGGGCCTGTGCAGAATCGCTGGCAGTACGACCCTGAGAGGCAGAACAAGCATCTCCGACAGAAATGTGGAAACAAAGCTAAGATTGAAGCTTCCATAGCTGAGGCAGTTATCCTAGAGGAGGTGTCAGACCTCAGGACATCATACTATCCAGACCACGTTCCCCATCTGCATAACAAGGTGCCTCGATACAATATAGAAGAGCCCAAGTATCAACCCTGGCTCCATCTATTCAACGTGCAATGTGGGAGGGCTGGGGCCTCGAAATCTTATAACATGCCACGGCAAGAGTGGGAGGACCTCATGTTCTATATCTTGCACAACATCAAGGAAGTTGAGGAAGTGTAGATGAGGTAATACCACTACACCATTCCTTTATGTCTTCCACAGCATCATGTTCTATGTTCACTTAGTCCCGGTCTAACACCGCTTTTCTTCTTTTAGTGATTTCGTTCAAGAGGAATGGACAGGAATGAATCCTCCTACTAAGGCGGAGGCACTTACTCTTCTCCGTCATGGAAACCCAGGACGTAAAAATTTTGTTGCTTGGTTCATGGAGAAAGTAATTTTCCACATTCCCCTATTAAAAACCTAGTTCAACATTTATTAGTTAACCGAACTAATGCACCCAGCAATTTCAATTATACTTGTAGGGAAAAGATCCGAACATATCTATGGATGATGAATTGAGATGGGTTTCCATGTGTTTTGACCCTGCCGTCATGACATGTAAAAAGTATGATGTGAATGGGTATCGCTTCCATACAGTGGAGCACCAGAACAGCCGGCCTGATCCCAAAACTATAAATACCAGAGTGTACACCCCCGGTCAAAATTCAGTAGACTACTACGGAAAGGTACAAAATATATACGAGATTAAATTCCGCAAGGGGCGCGAGACCCTAAGTCTGTGTGTGTTCAAATGCCAATGGTTCGATCTGCGGGAGGGGGTAAAACATACGCCTTCCATTGGTTTGGTCGAAGTTAAACCATCAACCGTCTATGCCGGAGCCGATCTCTTCATTGTGGCTAACCAAGCTACACAAGTTTATTATCTGCCTTACCCATGCCAGAAAGAGTACCTAAAGGGTTGGGAAGTTGTGTTCAAGGTGTCGCCACATGGTAAGCTACCGGACCCGAATGAAGACGATTACTACAACATTAACCCCAAGACATACGAGGGAGTGTTCTATCAAGAGCAACCTGATGATGATGATGTGGTTAGAAACGATGACACTAGACCATTGGGTGATGATGATGTGGATCCTAACACGACGATGCACGGAATGATGGTGAGACCATTGTCAATGAAAATGACATACTTATGCTAGAAAAGTTAAACGAAGACGTTGACGACGAGGAAGAACCTCCACCTCCATCAGACAACGAAGATGATATGATTGATAGTGATGATGAGACCGACCGAGAAAGAGGTTACAATAGTGATGATTCGTATGGGTTCTAGCAGATGTACGTTTCAAGTCTTTTTTTTTCTATAGTTTAGGAATATGCCTTTTTATGCTTTTTTATTAATGTGTTTATTATTCCTTATTATTATGCCTTTTCCTTCATTTTATTAATGTACTAATTGCTTATTCTCTTTTCAATGCAGGTTCGTGGAACATGGGCAAGGGGAAGGCCGACGGCGTGGGTTTCCTACGCAAGGTCGTCGGCCTGCCTAGTCGGAGTGGTCGAGCACGTAATCCTCCCCCCCCCGGCTACTTGACGATGACTCCTCACAGGGAGGTCGAGGGAGAGGTGCCCCTATAGGAGGAGGGGGTGGGGGGAGAGCCCCTTGAGGGCGAGGTGGTGGGGGGAGAGCCACTACAGGGGTTCGCGGCCAGAAAGAGCGCACCGTCACCGACTTAGGGGTGTTGTCTTCGAGGCCCTCCTCTAGTGAGGTACCCTCCTCTAGTAAGGTACCCTCTGACGAGGAGGAGGAGGAGGACGAGGAGGAGGAGGAGGTTCGGGATGGGGCCGAGGAGGAGGTGGAGGAGGAGGTTGGGGAGGGGGACGAGGAGGAGGAGGAGGAGGCAGGCGAGGAGGAGGAGGCAGGCGAGGAGGAGGGTGGTGGCGGGGATGATGGTGGTGCCGCGGAGGGGGTTGGCAACAAGGGGTGGCTGCGTATTAATGCAAAGCTACCAAAGCAGATTCCTGCTACTGAGGAGCAGAAGTGGCTCATTGAGCCCATGGGGAAAGAGTAAGTGCCACTTTATAAGAATTTCATTCTTTTGCTTGTCACATGCTCATTCTGGTAGTTATTTATTTTGCTTGTCACATGCTAATATTTCATTCTTTTGCAGCAACTGGACTTATCCTAAAGGGGCCCGTATTCCCAACGGCCTCATCACCGTCTTGCTGAAGTTACACTGGCCGGGGTTGTACTGTCCGGATCTAGTCAGGCACCCGGACCGTCGGGTTTTGGCCACGACCTGGGACCACTGGGAAGCGGCCCTCCATGCGGACCATGAGACCCATGCCAAGGCCGTGATCACTACTTTCTGGGTGAGTTCTCTTCAGAAGCACAAGTCCATCCTGGTTTCATGAATGATTTAACTCATGGCTTCTTCCATTCTTGTTTCATGCATGATTGTAGAAATTCTATCGAGTTCTTCCGGAGCACCAGGCCAGAGCCGACCAGATCGTGTTGCGCCAAGCCAAGAAGAAGGCCCGCCAGCTCCAGTACGAGGTGTGCTGGGTGGCCATCTCGACATACTATCACGACGCTCTTGGTGTGAAGATGACCAAGGAAGAAGCGCGAGGATGGGCATTACCTTGGAAAGGCACGAGTACTTGGCGGAAAGTATAAAAGATTTTTCATTCCGATGTTTGTGGTACATTTCACCGTTTCGTGTTGACATGCCATTATGCTTTCATTATGTAGGTGTGTCCAAATTGGTGTTATGGAAAAGTCGAGTCCTGGGCGGCATTGGTGGATCTTTGGTGTGATAAGGATGGAGCCTGGGTGGCTACGAGCATCAAAAACAAGGATAACCGAGGGAAGGAGGGAGTACATGCTGAGGGAAACTGAAACCACTTTCTCCACAAGACACTTAATGTATGACTAACCTCATTAAACATTCTTCTTCTTCTATTTACCGTCACTTTCTTATGTATGACTAACCTCTGTTTGGTGGTGCAGGAGGAGAAACTGAAGCTGCCGCTCTCACACATGCAGGCGTGGGAGATCGCCCATACGCGGAAGGACTCCAAGCCTGGCGAGCCCAAGTACTACGGCAAGACCGCGCAGAGGAAGAAGGCCTACTCCGAAGGGTATCTGAGGTTACATCCTGACACACCTGACCCCATTTCGGAGGATCTGGACGAGAGGGTGTTGGTGGACATGGGCCCAAGGAGCACGGTTGGGAGGCGGTTCTGGATGCTGTGATCACTCCTACTATCTCCTACACACAGCTCCGTCGGATCGACCCGAGCCTGAGCCAGCGCACGAGCATGCCCATGACCAGTGCATAGTCACAGTCCCTCTTTCAGGAGCGGCAATCTGTAAGTATTTTCCCTCTTATCTTCATTGCTCACTTTATTTTCCGCATTTAGTAGTTTTATGAGTTCCATCATGTCGTACCTTAGGCCTACATGGAGTACACACGCCAGGAGACCATGGCGTGGCACGAGAGCCTTTTTGCATTCCATGAGCAGAACAATCGCATGATGCAGCACGCTCTTCAGGAAATGGCGGCCGGCAGGGTTCCTCAATTGCAACCAGCACCATCTCCTCCACCACAACCATGGTTGCTTACCTTTGAGGAGTTTCTGGCACAGAATGCTGGCCCCTCGCCGGTTAGTCCATCCCCAATCTATTCACCCAAAGCATATCGTTTATTCAACACAGTCATATATCCTGTTAACATGTCTTTTCAACATGCAGTGAACCGGTGGATCGTCTACCGTTGGTGGTGGTCTTCGCAGCACTCCCGAGTCACGGAGCCCGATCACTCCGATCCACGGAGGAGGAGGCGGTGGCGGTCTTGGCGGTAGCGCTGCCGCTAGCATTGACGACCTGGGCTTCATCGAACTTGGCGGTGACAACCTCCGCGGTGCTCGACGTCCAGGCGCTTAAGCCTTTGGGTGACTTGTGGCGGTCTTGGTGGTGATGATACTTATATGCTTGTGATGTTACATATTGTTGTTTGTGATATTCTTATATTCTTGGTGGTGATGATACTTATATGTTTATGGTTTGCGATGCTTCTTATGTTGTGTGATGCTGCTCCTTATTGTTATGTGATGCATATATTGCTGTATGATTCTTATATATGCTGTATATATTCAAATGAATTGAGCTGAAAAGAAACAGAAAAAAGAAAAAAAAATGGACAGAAACTATGCCGACGGCCTAGCCGCCGGCATATAGATGGCGTGAGCTCCCAGTGGCTGCCACATGGCAGCTATGCCGACGGTCTAGACATCGGCATAGTTGTAAAGTACGCCGACGGCTAGGCCGTCGGCATAGCTGCCACGTGGCAGCCACTGGGCATTCTTGGTGCAGGGCTAGCCGTCGGCATAGATTTAAACTACACCGACGGCACAGCCGACGGCATAGCCGATGGCATAGCCCTGCCCCAGGAGGTACAGCTGCGCGCCACGTGGCACATGTATGCCGACGGCTGAGCGCAGCTGTTGGTCAGCACTTGACGGCGGCCACCGTTAGGCGGGGACGTTGCCGACGGCCGAGGCCGTCGGCATAGATGTACGTACACCGTAGGGATAGGATCAATGCCGACGGCCTCCCGGGCTACGCCGACGGATATGTTGCCAACGGCCCTATGCCGATAGGGGCCGTCGGCATAGGCCTGTCCCGGCGGGAATCAGGGCTATGCCGACGGCCAGGGCCGTCGGCATAGGGGACGCGTCTGCTTGTGGCTGGTATCGATGAGCCGTGTCCTTGATGGTTGATGCATCATGGCAGATGGGTCGTGATGCTTTTTGAAGAAAAGAGGGAGTGTGTGTAGTGAAGTGTGTGCGTGGCTTTTTGGTGCAACTCCCCCGCAATTGTTGAGCAACTCGCTTGAGGTCTTCTCTTGCAGATTGCCGGGAGCAAAAGGTACAATCAATGAAAATCTTGTACCCCGAACTAGAGCCCAGTAATGATATGCCCCCGCCTGATTATTATTTTTTGCTCAAAGTGGGGGTAGGCCGCTGTTGAAGCTTGAAAACAACACGAAATCTGTGATTGAAATGATATTCATTACAGGTATCCATGTGGCTCTTCTGAATCACAAGTTTGACTGGTGCTTCGGATTGAAAAGGATACGTCATAGTGCTTCGGCTATCTGGTGTACGGCTTTATTTGTACCCAGGCAGTGAAATATAATGTGGGAAAATAGTTTACATAAATTTAAGTTAATAAGGGAAAAATACATCTTTGGTTCCTCAATCTTGCCACAGTCTAACTTTGGTCCATCAACTCCACGCGCGATGTTCTTTGTTTCTTGAGCGTCAAAATTGTTTCACATGGTAGGCGGGTTTGACAATAATGTGGTTATGGATTCATGCGTACGGCAGCCCAGTCGACAAAAAATTGTATCATACAATTTTAAAAACAAGAAAACATGATATATATATTAAATAGAAATGTTCTAGAAAAATTAATGGATACTTGAATTTTGAAGATGCAATATTTTGTAGTTAGAAAAGTCATGGATCCAAAATTCAAAAGGTTTAATTTCTATATTTTGCAGGTCTTTTACTATATTTTCCATAAAAAACATTTTTTCCAAGATTCCCTAGCTTTCATGCTATTTTTATTGTTGCCGGTTTTCATTTATTTCAATTTTCTCTACTACTTAAAAAATATGATTATTGTTCCTTTTTCTGCCAGGCAGAGCGCTTCGCTCAACCTGACATATGCTCTCCCCTATCTGTCTCTCAGTTTTGATTTTCCCCTCCTATCTCTAGTTTTTTCATTGGTTTTCCTTGAAGATATTTTTAACTGTCCCCCCTTTTATTGACTTACCTAATAAATTTTTTATTTGGTAAGCCAACAAGTTCTTACCAACTAAGTGATTTTTATTTAGGCATGTAAATCATAGGTACGATTTTATAAACATTTATTTAAACAGTCATATTAATATGGGCAAGTAAATCATGGGCTAACGTACTAGAATATGTATATACAGAGCCGGCCCCCCCGGGGGTAGGGGGGGGGGGGGGGGCGCCAGCAGGGGCGACCGCCCCTGGCCCCCGGTGTCCAGGGGGCCCTCTTCGACGTATGCAGCTAGCCCATGGCCCAGGTCCCTGGGAAATCAAGGACTCAGATGGAAGTAGTCGGTAGCCCACGAGTACAACTACGATCGCCATGTTTTCTTCCCCATGGTGTTTGCCTGTTGACTAGTTCACCGCGGTTTCGTCAGATTTGTTTTCGCCCAGGACTTGAGTCGCATGCGGGCGGCTCCGGCCTCGTGCAGGTCGTCCTCACCATCAACCCCAAATCCCACCTCCGGTGGACCATTGAACTCCGCAACCAATTTCTTCGATGTTGCCGCGCAGGTTGTAGTCCAGACGGCGAGGAGATTGATCCATGTATGCTTTTTTCAGTCCAGATGTTGATAATTTGTTGAGTTTTTATTTATCTGGTAGTTTTTCTTCATGGCAGAGGCAAGTCCGAATACTATCATGGGTATTATGGGAGTCAAGGTCCTCACGATCTATACCATCTCAAGATTCATCTTCAGGTGTGTATGCGTGGGTACAATTAGGTTTTTGGTTGAGTGTACTCTCTCTCTTTCTCTCTCTCTCTCTTTCTCTCCCTCATGTGTGGTCTGATTTGTGATTCCATTTAACTAAAAAATTTATGCTACGGAAACGGCAACAAGAGTTTGGTGATCACTCGGTCAAGAATGCTAAAATTATAAGATCTATTACTTAAAATTGAGGTACATATTCATGCTTTTGTTTCTATATCATCTTAGTTCAGAGTTCTGGATGAGACTGCCATAGTTTTATCTTTTTGAGAATCATATCATCTTTATTTAAGTAATAGACTTTGGGATACAGATGCCATTAGGGGAAGCTGTCAGGCACACACGGTGACCAACCTCCACTAGTAGAAAACAGGGCTTTGGTTGAAGCCTGGGTAAGGGCATTAATCCCGGTTCACTCATGAACCAGGACCAATGGGGGCATCAGTCCCGGTTCATGAGGCCAGGGCGCCGGCCGGGCCTCGGGGGCCATTGGTCCCGGTTCGTCTGACACTTTTGGTCCCGATTCCAGACATGAACCGGGACCAATGGGCCTCGCTCCTAGCCAAGCACCTTTAGTCCCGGTTGGTGGCTGGAACCGGGACCAAAGGTTCTCCTTTAGTCCCGGATTTAGCCACAAACCAGGACTAAAGAGAGGCCTATATATACCCCCGCCCCTGCCCGCGAACAGAGCCACTGCTCTATTTTTTTGGCCGGCCGTGGGAGAGGTGTGTGGTGCTCTAGCTCACCTCCTATGCACATGAGATGTTCGATGAAATGCCCGAGCCACAATTAAGCTTTCTCCTCTCGAAGCTCCTTGTCCAAGCTCCATTTTCCTCAAGATTTGTCTAGGTTTGGCGGTCCATCCTGTCCCGTCTCCGTCCACACCGCTGTTGATCGTCCGCGCCGATCTCGTCGCCGGCACCACATTGGTGAGCCTCTTGTTCTTATCTTCTTTCTAAAAGAAAAAAATTCTTACTTGTATGATTTAGGTAGATACTTGTATAATTTACTTACTTTTATTATTGTTTGTTATTATATAGTGCGATGGTTTTGGTATCCGCCCCCGTCGACCCTTGTCCCGTCTATGATTCGGATGTGGTATATTATCTTTTATAACTATTTGTTTCATTTTGTGTTTATGACAATTATGCCGACCAACGTGACATAGATGTTTTTATCTAGGAGGTATGTGAACCGGAAATTCCAACCGACCCTCTTGTCGAGAGGTTAAATTTAGTTGAAAAAGAAAACATTACATGAAGAAAAAATTGAAAAGAATTGAGGAGGAGAAGATGGCATTGGAGTTGCATGTTGTGGATGTCGTCGATGATCACAAGATCAAGATGGATGCAATGCGCTTGAAGATTAGAAAGATTAGAAAATATGCCATTCGTACTGAGGATTGGTATCATTATGCCGTTGGATCAATTGTTACCTTAGTTGCGATTATGATCGCATTTGTTGTTGCATTTAAATGTTTTACATCGTTTCAATGTATGTTTTAATTAGATGCTCTAGAGAGCTATATGTTGTTCAATCAGAACTATGTATGAACTTAATGTGATGATGAACTTCTATTAATTTGGTCACTTCTCTATTGATGATGTTCTGTAATACTTAATTATCTATAATGCACGCAGATGAATCGACAATGGATGTACGGTGACCGACGCACCTCCGAGTACATTAAGGGCGTGCATAATTTTCTTGAAGTGGCTGAGGCAAACAAGCAGAATGGATTTATGTGTTTTCCATGCCCTAGATGTGAGAATACGAAGTCTTACACTGACTCGAAAACCCTTCACATCCACCTGCTTAAGAAGGGTTTCGTGCCACACTATAATGTTTAGACCAAGCACGGAGAAAGAGGGGTTATGATGGAAGACAACAAAGAAGAAGAGGATGATGACAACTATTTGCCCCCTGAATACGGTGATGCTACAACGGGGGAAGCTGAAGATCAAGAGGAACCAAACGATGTGCCCGATGATGATCTTCGCCGGGGCATTGTTGATGCAAAGAGACAATGCCAAAGTGAAAGGGAGAAGTTGAAGTTCGATCGCATGTTAGAGGATAAAAAAAAAGGGCTGTACCCAAATTGCGAAGATGGCAACACAAAGCTCGGTACCACACTAGAATTGCAGCAATGGAAGGCAGACAATGGTGTACCTGACAATGGATTTGAGAAGCTACTGAAAATATTGAAGAAGAAGCTTCCAAAGGATAACGAATTGCCAGACAGTACATACGGAGCAAAGAAGGTTATATGCCTTCTAGGATTGGAGGTGCAGAAGATACATGCATGCCCTAATGACTGCATCCTCTACTGTGGTGCGTACGAGGATTTGAACGCATGCCCAGTATGCGGTGTATTGCGGTATAACATCAGATGAGATGACCCTGCTGATGTTGAGGCCGAGCGCCCCAGGAAGAGGGTTCCTGCTAAGGTGATGTGGTATGCTCCTATAATACCACGGTTGAAACGTCTGTTCAGAAACAAAGAGCATGCCAAGTTGATGCGATGGCACAAAGAGGACCGTAAGAAAGACGAGAAGTTGAGAGCACCCGCTGACGGGTCGCAGTGGAGAAAAATCGAGAGAACGTGGGGGGACTTTGCAGGTGACGCAAGGAACGTATGGTTTGGTTTAAGCGCGGATGACATTAATCCTTTTGGGCAGCAGAGCAGCAATCATAGCACCTGGCCCGTGACTCTATGTACCTATAACCTTCCTCCTTGGTTGTGCATGAAGCGGAAGTTCATTATGATGCCAGTGCTCATCCAAGGCCCTAAGCAACCCGGCAATGACATTGATGTGTACCTAAGGCCATTAGTTGAAGAACTTTTACAGTTGTGGAATGGAAAAGGTGTACGTGTCTGGGACAAGCACGACCAGCAGGAATTTGACCTACATGGGTTGCTGTTTGTAACCATCAATGATTGGCCTGCTCTTAGTATCCTTTCAGGACAGACAAACAAGGGATACCATGCATGCACGCACTGTTTAGATGACACCGAAAGTATATATTTGGACAAATGTAGGAAGAATGTGTACCTGGCACATCGTCGATTTCTTCCGACTAACCATCAATGTCGAAAGAAAGCCAAGCATTTCAAAGGCGAGGCAGATCACCGGAAGAATCCCGCCGTCCGTACTGGTGATCACATACTTGATATGGTCAATGATTTACAGGTAATCTTTGGAAAGGGTCCCGGCGGATTATCTGTTCCGAATGACGCTGAGGGACGCGCACCCATGTGGAAGAAGAAATCTATATTTTGGGATCTACCCTATTGGAAAGACCTAGAGGTCCGCTCTGCAATCGACGTGATGCACATGATGATCAATCTTTGTGTGAACCTGCTAGGCTTCTTGGGCGTGTATGGGAAGACAAAAAACACACCGGAGGCACATGAGGACCAGCAACATGTGCACGAAAAAGACAGCATGCATCCAAAGCAGTATGAAGGGCCTGCCAGCTACGCTCTTACCAAAGAAGAGAAGGAAATCTTCTTTGAATGCCTGCTCAGTATGAAGGTCCCGTCTGGCTTCTCGTCGAATATAAAGGGAATAATAAATATGGCAGAGAAAAAGTTCCAGAACCTAAAGTCTCATGACTGCCACATGATTATGACGCAACTGCTTCCGGTTGCATTGAGGGGGCTTCTACCGAAAAACGTTCGATTAGCCATTGTGAAGCTATGTGCATTCCTCAATGCAATCTCTCAGAAGGTAATCGATCCAGAAATCCGACCAAGGTTAAGGAGCGATTTGGCGCAATGTCTTGTCAGTTTCGAGCTGGTGTTCCCACCATCCTTCTTCAATATCATGACGCACGTCCTAGTTCATCTAGTCGACGAGATTGCCATTCTGGGCCGTGTATTTCTACACAATATGTTCCCCTTTGAGAGGTTCATGGGAGTCTTAAAGAAATATATTCATAACCGTGCTAGGCAAGAAGGAAACATCTCCACGGGCCATCAAACAGAGGAGGTCATTGTGTTTTGTGTTGAATTCATTCCTGACCTTAAGAAGATTGGTCTCCCTCAATCGCGGTATGAGGGGAGACTGACTGGAAAAGGCACGCTATGAGCGGACTCAATAATATGTAGGGACGGGCATTCTTGGTCTCAAGCACACTACACAGTTCTACAGAATTTTACCTTGGTGACCCCGTATATCAATGTACACAAGAATATTCTGCGCTCCAAACACCTGGAGCGGTGTGATGACTAAATTACATGTGAACACATCAGGAGTTTCGGCAGTTGGTTGCAAACACATCTCATGGGTGACAACACTGTTTCTGATGAGCTGTACTCATTGGCCAAGGGACCCTCTTCGACTGTATTGACTTACAAAGGGTACGAGATAAATGGGAATACATTTTACACGATCGCCCAAGATCAAAAGAGAACCAACCAAAACAGTGGTGTCCGCTTTGATGCAGCAACCAAGAGGGGAAAGGACACATATTATGGTTACATAGTGGACATATGAGAACTTGACTATGGACTTGATTTTAAGGTCCCTTTTTTCAGTGCAAATGGGTCAATCTATCAGGAGGCGGGGTACAGTTATACCCACAGTACGGAATGACAACAGTGGATCTGAACAATCTTGGGTACACAGACGAACCATTCGTCCTAGCCAATGATGTGGCGCAGACTTTCTATGTGAAGGACATGTCTACCAAACCGAGAAAAAGAAAAGATAATGAGGCGAATACATCATACGATGAGCCAAAGCGCCACATAGTTCTTTCAGGGAAAAGAGACATCGTGGGAGTGGAGGGCAAGACAGACATGTCTGAAGATTATGAAAAGTTTCATGAAATTCCTCCCTTCAAAGTCAAGGCTGACCCAAACACCGTGTTAAACGATGAAGATTATCCATGGTTATGGCGCAATAAGCAAAGGACACAAGCGAAGAAAAAGTGAAGACTTTCTCTCCACAACTATTCTGATGTTGCCTTTGATCTAGAATATCACTGCAGTTACATGTGAAGAAATGAAATGCCTTTTGTAACAGATGAGTTTTCGTCCGAAACCCTGATACTTCGAAACAGATTGTCCATTTTGTACACGAAGTGCATCCAGTTTTTTCCGTAACCCTCTCAACTTTTTAGAACATGCTATGTGGGTGAAATGATGATACCATGCCAACTTTCAACCTTTTCAAACTTCATTTGTATTGCTTTTCAATTTCAATGTCATTTAGCTCAAAAAAATTAGTAAATGCATGAAAAATACCAAGTGAAATAAGAAAGGGTTGAAAATTTATGATGTGACTTTGAATGGTGCATTTTGAACACACAAAAAGTCTGGAGTTCAAATAAGTTCAAAAAATGAAATGCCTTTTGTAACAGATGAGTTTTCGTCCGAAACCATGATATTTCGAAAGAGATTTTCCATTTTGTACACGAAGTGCATCCAGTTTTTTCCGTAACCCTCTCAACTTTTTAGCACATGCTATGTGGTTGAAATGATGATACCATGCCAACTTTCAACCTTTTCACAGTTCATTTGTAGTGCTTTTCAATTTCAGGGTCATTTAGCTCAAAAAAATCAGTAAATGCATGAAAAATACCAAATGAGGTCAGAAAGGGTTGAAAATTGGTGATGTGGCATTGAATGGTGCATTTTGAACACACAAAAAGTCTGGAGTTCAAATAAGTTCAAAAAAATGAAATTCCTTTGTAACAGACGAGTTTTCGTCCGAAATCCTGATACTTCAAAATAGATTGTCCATTTTGTACACGAAGTGCATCCAGTTTTTGCCATAACCCTCTCATCTTTTTAGCACATGCTATGTGGGTGAAATAATGATACCATGCCAACTTTCAACCTTTTCAGAGTTCATTTGTAGTGCTTTTCAATTTCAGGGTCATTTAGCTCAAATAATGAACTAATAGCAAAAAGAATGAAATAGAAAACTTTTATAAAACTCTAATAGCAAAAAAGAATCAATTAAAATATTCTGTTATGATCAACTAAAACAAAACTATAATATTCTTCGATAGCAAAAAGAATCAACTAAAAAGCTTTTCTAAACCTCTAGTATTTTTGAAACTAAAATTATATGGAGGAAGACTTGTGAAGTAGGGTGTTGACCATGGCGTCTCGCACCCTCTCCTCCTCCCTGGCGACTCGAAGGGCGACTCCACCGACAAATCCATGGCTTCCCCTCCTCGCGATCCTCTTCGGCTACGATGGTGCCTCCTCTTCTGGATCTCTCACCAGGAGTTGGATTTGCTGACCAGGTTAGAGCCAGATTTTCCACCCGTGTTCATTGCCTTGATCCACTCCACGCTTTCCATTTGGTGGTCTCCTTTAGCTGTTCCTCTTTCCCTCTCACGGTTGAGCATGTTAGCCTAGCGCTTCAGGCATGCATCGGTGGATCACCATCTGATCTTCATGTCATTCACCTTTGTGGCCATGTTTTCAAATTTTCTGTCATATCTAAGGCGGTTGGGTTTATGATCTACCATCTTAGATCTTTTAGATGTCCTCTTTTCCAATGTTTCTTTCATCTTTAGGGTTTCGGAGGTCCTGCATGGACCCGGGAATACAACTCATGGCTTTATGAGCTCGATCACGAATGGACTACGGTGTCTAGATCTCCTCGTCGCATCCTCTCCGGTGCAAATTCCATCCCTGTTGGCCTCCGTCATCCTCCACCGCCGCCGTCGAGCTCCCATACCCTCCCCAACAACCTTGCGCCTACCTCGGATCAGGAGCCATCTTCGGGTGCGGCCGGTTCTGTACAAATTTCAAACCCTGGCTTTGGCACCCCGGCCCAATCACCCCATATTCGGCCCACGGGCCCATCACCCATTCGGGAAAACCATAGCGAACCCCAACAGCAGGCCACAACCCACTCCCCTGGCACCACTCCTTTACATGACCAGAACACTCCATTAGCCCATCCCTCCCTTGACAACGCTGTCACAAATCCTATTTCCCAGGCTTTATCTTTCTGTGGTAAATGTTTATCTACTGGTCATCGCCGTGTGGATTGCAAAAATCAGTTTAGATGCCGTAGATGTTACAGATACGGCCACATATCTCATTTTTGTTACAACTCCAGGGACAAACCCCCCGTATATCGGGTAAAATCCTACCCACCTACCAAACCGCTACCCGTACCCAATAGCCTCCATGATGACTCATCTCCCCAAAACCCCACTTCCCCCCCTCAACTCGTCCGCCCACCCTGCCAAACCCCTTGTTCTCCATCGCAACCCTGCTCTGCTCCTCCATTGTTCTCCCACGCTCCCTCAAGCTCCACCGATGCCAAGGCCAACTACCCATGCGACCCCCTGCCTCTCCTCCCACCCGGCACTGCGATCATGGAGGCTGATGGCAATCGACGTCGCCGCGCCTACCACTACCTTGGCGGCGAGCCTCTAGTCCAATCAGGGGACTGGGCCATCATCTCCCTCGCGCCACCTCCGGACCCCAACCGGTTCGAGACGGACGCCATACTCATCCGGCACTTTCTTGACCATGAGCGTGGCTTCCGCATCGCCGAGATCTCTCGCAGCGGGATGGGTGCTGCTTTTGTCCGCTTCCTGCACGCCTGCGACATCGACACCGCCATTGCCAACAGCCTTACTTTGTTGGGGACTCAGTTATGCGCGTCATCCGCCATGACAGAGGTATAAACCAAAGGGACTGCACTTTGATGCATGATGCTTGGATTATGATGGTCATCTTTCCACTTGAGGCATGGAGGCCAGACAAAGTTGGAGAGTCTGTCAGTGGTTTTGCCAAATTCTTAGTCTGGAACAGAGATATGTCAAATAGAGCTCGTATTCTTATCAAAGTTAGAGTGCCTGATCTGCTGGAAATCCCTGTTAGTCATGTCATTTGTGAGAGCTTAGATGATTTTGGGCATGGTCAGTCATGGACATGTGTTGTTTATATTCTTCAAGCTGATCTTCTTGGAGCCATGGGGGGTGATGAGGACCGAATCCCCCCTGATGGTGTTATGCACCCAATGCCACTTGCTCCTTTTGGTGGAATTTGGCATGATGCTAACTTTGCTGGCAATGAAGATCACCATGCTGCACCTGCTGCCCACCATGAACCTGATGAAGGAAATGAGGATATTACCATGGTCAACACACCTCCTCAGAGCCGTGAGCATGAACAACAGGATCACCCCTTTCAACCTGCTGTCGAGGCTACTGATTCCTTCATTGCTTTGCATGACATGATGTCAAAAATTATGGCCTCTGCTCCTGCCATACTTGAACAACTTGCTGGCTCCTCTGTAGTCAGCTCCAGGTGCCAGCTGATCAATGTTGAAGATGAGCATGGTCCAATTAAGAAAAGCTTGCTCACTATAACTACTGAGCTCCCCAATGATCCAGTTGTCTCAACTATGCAAATCTCTGAACTTCCTGTTCTATCTGAAACTAGCAGCATGCAAAACCCTGAACAAGTTCCATCCCCTGCTTTGCTTGATTTCCTCGCAGGTACTCATAACTCTCCTGATAATGAGAACCCACATGCTGCTGTCAATGAGCTACCTATTGCACTCTCCTCACCTGCTGTCAACAAGAGGAAGAAAGTCAATGCACCCCTGGATGTGAATGATCTGCGCCGCAGCCGTCGTCTTGCTAGCCTGAGTGTTGGTTTTGAGCATGAGATCCGTGACCCTACTGCTGCCCCCCCCTAGAGCTTCCCCTCGAAACCATCCAAGCCATAGCTACTAAGCAGTGTCAGATCCCTCCTGACGAGATTTCTGGAGAGAAGCTGAAGGCCCCTGTTGATCATGAATAAATCTAGAATTGCCAGTAGATGGTCTTGCTGTGACAAGACCCAAATAGGCCTTAAGCCTCCTCTTTTTTTATCCTGGTTCTGGTTACTTGTTTTTGCTTTATTTATGAACCTGGTCTGTAAGGAGTTAAACTCCATTATTACCTTTTGTTGCTGGGACCTTATGCTTTCTTTACATTGCTATCTGAGATGTCTGAATGGTCAGTATCGTTGTGGCCAGTTAAACAATTATATGGCATCAAGCTTAGCCCTCTAGTTTTTCTCTACTTCTTTTACCATAATTTTGATCCCTGATAAAAGAGGAATGATTAAGTCATTTCCATATGGATGCACACCTCTCAATTATATCAATGAATAGAACATGGAATATCTTAAACTGGAATGTCAGAGGGATAAATTCTAAAACCAGATTGGACAATTTAAGAGCTAAAATTGATGAAAGCAATTGTGGTATCATATGCATTCAAGAAACAAAAAGAGATTCTTTTGATCTGGCTTATCTCAGGAATTTTGCTCCTAGAAGATATAACCAATATGCTTATACCCCCTCAATGGGTCTTTCTGGTGGCCTTATTACTATTTGGAATGGTAGCCTATTCAGTGGAACTATTATCAGCCAATCTTCTTATCAGATTACAGTCAAACTGATATGCAATTTATCTGGGCACATTTTCTATATTAGCAACATTTATGGCCCTTGCCAGAATGAGGACAGATCTGATTTTTTTGACTGGTTAAACATTATTGATGCCTCTCAAATGGATCACTGGATGCTTGTGGGTGATTTTAATTTAATCAGAAGCCCCCATGACAGAAACAGACCAGGTGGAGATACAAATAATATGCTCATGTTCAACAGCCTTCTGCAGCAACTAGATCTTGTGGAAATACCTGTCAAAGGAAGAAATTTCACATGGAGTAATATGCAAGATATGCCCTTGTTGGAAAAGTTAGATTGGATATTCACCTCTGCAAACTGGACTTTGTCCTTCCGAAATACTCTAGCTCACCCACTAGCTAGAGTTTCTTCAGATCATACCCCAATTCACATCCAGATTGGCAGTGACATTCCAAAGGCCTCTATCTTCAGATTTGAAAATTACTGGTTTGAATTTGATGGATTTTATGAGACTGTTTTACAATGCTGGAACAGAAATCAACAATTGGAAAACTCTGCAAAAGATATTGCTGCCAGATTCAAATGCCTCAGAATGGGTCTCAAAAAATGGAGCAAAAATCTCTCTAGACTCAACACAAATATCTCTGCCTGCAACTATGTCTTAACAATGCTTGATGGCATTGAAGACCAAAGGAACCTAAGTATTATGGAAGTCAATTTCAGGAATATACTGAAAAAGCACATCACCAAGTTATTGGAAGTTAAAAGAATTTATTGGAAATCCAGATTTAAAATGAGAAGTGTGAGACTGGATGATGAAAATACTGATTTTTTTCATGCTATGGCTACCCAAAGCTACAGAAAAAATTACATTACTTCTATTATTTGTGATGATGGAAATTCATATCAAAATCATGATCATAAGGCAGCAATTATTTGGAAATCCTTCAAATATAGATTGGGCAAATCCATTGATCCTCAAATGCTTTTCAACCTAGAAGAACTCATCCAACCAAAGAATCTTTCAGAACTTGAGGCTCCTTTTTCTATGCATGAGAATGATCAGGTAATTAAAGACTTACCCACTGATAGAGCCCCTGGCCCAGATGGTTTTAATGGCACCTTCTTGAGGAAATGTTGGGATATTATCAAGCAAGATATCTATACTATGATTTGGGATTTCTTTGAAGGAAATTGTGATATTGAAAGTATAAATACTGCTTTCATTACTCCCATTCCAAAGATTTCAAATCCTGAAAATATGAATGATTTCAGACCTATTTCCCTGGTCAGCCTTCCTCTTAAAATTATCACCAAACTAATGGCAAATAGAGCTCAGAAAATCATCACTTCTGTTATCCATTAGAACCAATATGGATTTATCAAGGGAAGAAACATCCAAGACTGTCTGGGTTATGCTTTTGAATATCTCCATCTATGTCACCAATCAAGAAAGCCTATCATCATACTCAAATTAGATTTTGATAAAGCTTTTGACAAGGTTGAATATAAGGCCGTTATTGCTATGTTAAAGGCTAAAGGATTTGGACCTAGATGGATAATACGGGTATCTAATATTCTACACTCTGCATCCACCTCTGTTTTACTCAATGGAGTTGCTGGCAAGAAAATTATTTGCAAAAGAGGAGTCAGACAAGGGGATCCACACTCCCCCCTCCTATATATAATTGCTACAGACTTACTACAATCAGTTGTAAATGCTGCTTGGTCAAATGGAGAGCTTTCTCGTCCCATCAATCTTGCTTATGGTCAAGACTACCCTATCATTCTATATGCAGATGATACCTTAATGATTATGCCTGCTAAGGAAGATCAGCTTATCCACCTAAAATACCTACTCAACCTTTTCAGTCTATCTACTGGTCTTTTTGTTAATTACAGAAAATCCTCTATGATCCCCATCAACATCGACCAGCAGTCAGTATCTATGCTTGCAAACTCATTTGGATGCAACGTTGACAGCCTTCCTTTTACTTATTTACGACTCCCCATGGGCACCACCAAACCTACTGTCCTAGATCTTATCCCTGTCATATCCAATATTGATAAGAGACTGTCTGGAGTAGCAAGATTCATGAATCATTCTGGCAGGCTTACCTATATAAACTCTGTTGTTGCCTCCATGCCTATATTTGCCATGTGCTCTCTTAAAGTTCATATCACCATATTCGATCATATTGACAAATCAAGCAGAAATTTTCTCTGGTATGGAAATGAGATTAATAAAAGAGGCAAATGTCTGGCCAGCTGGGATATGATATGCAAGCCAAAACAACAAGGAGGTGTTGGTGTCCTAAATCTAAGAGAGCAAAATAAAGCCCTCGTTATCAAACACCTATACAAGTTCTACAACCAGCATGATGTTCCTTGGGTCAAATTTATTTGGGAGGCCTATTACCAAAACAATGAAGTTCCACACTCCAACAGAAACAAAGGTTTTTTTGGTGGAAGGATTGCATGAAAATATTTGAGCTATTCAAAGATATGACTTCCTGGGAGGTTAAATCAGGAAATTCTACAATGTTGTGGGAAGACGATTGGAATGGTGATATCATGAAACTAAAGTTCCCTGAATTACACTCCTTCAATCAACAAGAGAACATATCTATTTGGGCTGCCAAAGGTTTGGAGAATTATTATAGCTTATTCCAACTACCACTATCCATTACTGCCCACCAACAGTTCCACCTACTATCTTATCAGTTAAATAACATCAAGCAAAATAATGATCATGATAACTGGAATTTCACTTGGGGCAGCACTATAAACATGACCAAGAAGATATACAATTTCCTAATGAAAAATGAAGAAGCTGCTGATCCATTCAAATGGATATGGAAATCATGCTGTTTACCAAAGCATAAATTCTTTTGCTGGCTGATGCTCAATGACAGAATAAATACATATGACCTATTGACTAGGAAGAGTATGCACCTCGACTCCACAAAATGTGTCTTATGCAATGTTGAAGATATGGAAGACAGAACTCACCTTCTCTTTTCCTGCCCATTTAGTCAAGGATTTTGGTGGAACATTGGCTTTGAATGGAACACATATTTGGATATCCATGATGTGATAATTGATGCTAAACAAAGACACCAACTTACTTATTTCATGGAAATATTGATTGTGGGCGGCTGGAGCATCTGGAATCAAAGAAATGGCATGATATTTGAAGGAATCCCTTGCTCTATCACTGAATGCAGATATGATTTTATCAGAACTTTCAAGTTAACCATGCTGAGAGCCAAACCTAGTCTGAAGGATGGCATGTCATCCTAGAGTGATAATATTTAATTTTCTCCTTTCAATAACTCCTATTTGTATTCCTAGCTATCTCTGGTTGTCCCCCCATCAACCATTGTAAGACTATGTTATGTTTTTTCCTTATTAATGAAAATGACTAACAGTAAGGCCTTTGCCTTACTGTTTTATGGTAAAAAAAACTAAAATTATATAAAATTTATGCACCTAAAATTATCAAAGTATTTTTTGTTCAAATAATTAATAACAAAAAGAATTTTCATAAAGTATATTTTTGTTAGAAACTTTAATAGCCAACTAAAATAACAAAATCTATTTTTATTAAAACACCCATTTAATAGCCAACTAACACTAATATTAAATTGCAGGACAAAGAAGCACTCAAAAATCTATTTTTAAAGGAAAGTTATTCACAAACTAGTGATTCGCACAAATTTCAAAGAATTCAAATTTAAACTAGTCAAATTTGAAAACTAGTGGCACTAACAGAAAGTTTATAATTTTTGTGACCTAAAGCTAAAAGAACTACTCAAAAAATCTAAGTATTTAGCTGTAAGTAGAAACAAAACAAAATAAATAAAGCAAAAAACAAAACAAAAATGCTGGAAAAAAATGAAAAAAATGCCGCGTACTGGGGCACCACGGCCAGCATACGACTAGAAACCCAACACGCTAGTTGGGCCAGGATGCAGGCCTGCAGAAGGCCCAGTAGGCCCACAGGCAGAGAGAGTGTGTATAGGCCCGTAGGCCTGCATTAGAGAGGAGCTCGAAGTGGTAGGCGCAGCCGCGCTTATAAACCAGTGTCGAAGCCTCTCAACTAGCAAGGTGGGACTAAACATCCAACTGCACCGCGGCTGTGCCAGGCACAGGCCTTTGGTCCTGGTTGGTGGCTCGAACCGGGACCAATGCCACCCTTTCGTCCCGGTTGGTGGCACCAACCGGGACCAATGACCACCTTTAGTCCCGGTTGGTGCCACCAACTAGGACCAAAGGTCTCTGCTTCCCGCCCTTTGGGCTGATGAAAACTGACCTTTGGTCCCGGTTGGTGGCACGAACCGGGACTAAAGGGGGGCGTTGGTCCCGGTTGGTGCCACCAACCGGGACTAAGGGCTTTGCTATATAAGCCAACACTTAGGAATTTTTCCCAAAGTTCTAACATTCTCCCCGACGCCGCCAGCCTGCTCCTCGTCGCTGTCGCCATCGCCGCTCCCTGCCCCGTCGCCGCCCGCTCCTCGTCGCCGTCGCCGTCCCTGCCCCGACGCCGGCCGCTGCTCCCTGCCCCAACACCGTCCCCCTCTTCCATCGCCGCGCCTCCTCGTCGCCGTCGCCGCGCCCCCTGTCTCCCCGCCACCGTACGCCGTCCCCAACGCCTCCCCGACCTCGCCGTCGCCATCCCGGACGCCTCCCCGACCTCGCCGTCGCCTCCCCGATGCCTCCCCGACCTCGCCGTCGCCTCCTCGACGCCTCCCCGTGCCCCTGCCCTGCCCCGTGCCTCTGCCTCAGCCCCGATGCTGCCCCCAGTGAGCACCCCGCCTTCCCCCGCGCCCCTGCCCTGCCCCGCCATCGCCGACGCCCTCTGCATTTTTTTTCATACAATTTTTTTTTGTTTATATAAATTTTTAGTAAATGGATATGTATGCATATTGTTTTTCTAAATAGATGGATGTATGTTGATGTATGGATGATCCATTGATGTATGCTTTTTTTGTCCATTGATGTTTTTTTTGTTCATATATATGATAAATTTTTTTGTTCATACATGATCATATGATGTTTTTTTTGTTCGTAGATGATCACATGATGTTTTTTTTGTTCATAGATGATCATATGATGCTTTTTTGTTCATATGTATGCATGGATGTTGATGGATGTATATATATTGAAAATGATCATATGATGTTATTTTTTATTCATAGAATATTTTTTTTGTTCATCGAAATTAGTTAAAATTTACCAAGTTACTAAGTTAAAATGTTTATATATTCAAAATGAGTTAAAATGTTACTTACTCCTGGTACGCTCACCCGACCAACTCTCGAGGCCACCCAAACCCTAGAAGAAAGAGCGACGTCGTTGTCGATCTACCCCCTCCCCGATAACTTCGACATGAGGGGGGACGTCAGACATGCATGAGAGAGAGGCGGTCCACTTGTCGGACATGTCATGTTGAATTTTTTTTGTTCATATAGAAAACTCCGGTAACTTCGACATGAGGGGGGGCGTCGATCAACCCCCTCTCGCCCGACCAACTCTCGAGTCCACCTAAACCGGGACTGAAAAAGCATTGTCGAAGCCACCCCAAACCCTAGAAGAGTTGTCGAGGCCACCCAAATTTACCAAGTTAAATGAGTTAAAAGAGCATTGTCGAGGCCACCCCAAAACCTAGAAGAGTTGTCGAGGCCACCCAAATTTACCAAGTCTCGAGGCCACCCCAACCCTAGAAGAAAGAGCGTTGTCGATCTACCCCCTCCCTGCATAGCGATTATTTTTTGCAAAGTGTCCTCTCCTGAAAGTATAACCCCAATAACTTCGACATGAGGGGGGACGTCGGACATGCATGAGAGAGGCGGTCCGCAACTAATGCATTGCTCATATATGCATATGATTCCTTGTTTTGATTAGCTAGGTCTATGTTTGCCACTAATCCATCTCTCATGTTTGTATATTGCCATGCTGTAATATTTGCAGAAACTATGGAAAGAGACTTAGAACAAGAACAGTTGTTGGGGGATATAATCCTCGCCGGAGGTGATCCCATGTCGTTTCTCAATGACATCGATGGTCAGGAAGGAGAGGATGACGGCTTCGGTGATCCAACAATGGAGGAGGAAGAAGATCATGACTGCTCCGGTGAACGAATGGCGGAGGAAGGAGATCATGATGACGGCTCTAGTGACCGAACGAAGGAGGGAGCTGTTGCAAAGTCCAGCGAGGTATATATATTAATTAAGCCTGTGCTGACTTGATGCATTCATTGTTTTGGTTTGTACATATATTAACACTTCTTTCTTCTTTCAGCCCTCCGGATCGAGCCAAACTTTCGTAAGTAGTCGAGGCCCAAAGAAAAGGTTGCGCCAGGATGAAAGGTTCACGATCACAGAAATCGCGAAAGATGGCCAACCGATTGCTCCCACGCGGACCAAGGACGCATTTGTACATTAGTGCGGAGTTGTTGTTAGGGACAGCATCCCGATCAGCATCGTGCAATGGAATAAGATTAAGGACGACCCTGAAGTATCTTATGTCCAGGATAGACAGAAAGATGATCTTTGGACCTCGCTGGTGACAAATTTCAGCCTATCGCCAGAGGAGGAGCCGAATAACCCAGTTATAGAGCGAAAGGTCAAGGCGTATGCTCTTAAGAAGATGGTAGAACTATTGAGGAACTGGAAGAAAGAGTTGAACACAAAGTTTGTCGAGAAAGAGAAGACTCCAGAATTCATCGGTCGATATGAGAAGATAAGAGATCACTGGCCCGCATTTGTGGCCTACAAGCAATCAGAGAAGGGTAAGAAAAGGTCACTGACAAACAAGAAAAATGCTGCAAAGAAGAAGTATCACCATCACACGGGGTCAGGTGGCTACCACAATGCCCGGCCGTTGTGGGACAAAGCTGAGCAAGACCTGCTTGCTAAAGGGGTCCAACCAGCGACATTGAACTGGCCAGATCATTCAAGGACTTGGTTCTTTGGGGTTGGTGGAACTTTGGACCCAGAAACAGGGGAGTGTCTTTGGACGGATGAGCAACTTGCAATACCCATCAAGAAGCTTCAGGCAGCAATCAAGGCAGCGCATGAAGGGATGTTCATTCTCGACAGAGAGAAGGACGAGCTGGCAGAGGCCCTCGGGAATCTTGAGCACTCTGGACGAACACGAGGCACACCAGGCTCCGTTCCGTGGTTGCATGGGTTTCCCGAGAGTGGTGGTTACAAAAGCCGAGAGAGAAATAGGAAAGTGGAAGCGAGCGAAATGCAGAAGCTCAATGCAAGAATAACAAAGCTAGAGGAACTTGAGAGCCAGCGAGCTACCGGCCAATCATCCACGGAGCTCGTTCAGCCTGATTTCACGGCTCCTCGCTACCCCGTGGATAGTATCACGGAGGCTGAACATTGCGAGCTAATGATGAAATGCCAGAACCTGACCTTGAAGGAGGCCGTCGGCTCTGTTGTACCTCCTGAAGCTGAGGGAACTTTTCATTGCCGTCCGATTTCACATGGCTATGCTATTGTGACGGTGGATGAAATAATGGAGGGATTTGAGGAGCTGGAGCTTGACTACCCTACAGGTGAAGGGGAGATTCATTTGGTTTATGCTTTAAGGAGTACCTATCTATGGAGGAAGGAGTACATCAAGCTTCCAAACTGGACGCCTCCTTCTCCTCCGGCGAGTCAGGGCACTCCGCCTCCTCCTCTTCCTCGTCCGGCGAGTGATCAGGGCACTCCGCCTCCTCCGGCGCGTGAGGGCACTCCGCCTCCTCAGGCGCGTCAGAGCACTCCGCCTCCTCCGGCGTGTCAGCAGACTCCGCCGCGTCAGCAGTGGCAGAAGCGAGACGCCGCCGCTCTGGCGGCTAGCAGTACAAGAGGCGGGAAGAAATTCAAAGCTGGTCCAAACCTGAAGCCTCTTCCAAAGTTACCATATGAGAGGACTGACGAGGAAACTGATGAAATCGTGGCAGTTGAAGTGCAGGCCCATTTTGAACGGAAACCTCCACCTCCGAAGGAAAAGGCAGATCCGGTGAAAGTGAAGCGCACTCTGGATGCCCTGAAGCGACCACCACCGCCTCCGCCGAAATCCAACTATGACCGCTGTATTGAATTGACATATGGTGAAGCGCCGCGGTCGGGAAGTACTTGCAGTGATGCAGGGCTAGCAAAACGAAAAAGTGGGAAAACAATTCCCCAGCTCGGCGAACAGGCGAAGCAATCGTGCCCCCCACTCAAGGTGTCTAGCGTTATCATCGCTAATCATCCAGGGCTTGTGCCCGGTACCAATCCTGCTGATTACCTGGGCGATGATGTACAGTTTGAAATGTTAGAGTTAGTAGATATCTTCAGATACGAGTACGGGAAGCCTCTCGTCAAACCTGATCATCCTCCTCTAACAACGATGATGCAAAGATTGCATGAATGGTACATTGATACCAGCAGGAAGTCTGGGAAGGATAGTTTGATGCTGGGAATTAAAGAGGAGCACGACCTCGTTGGAACTGAGGTGATGCCTGTTGAATTTGTGGAGTTATTCCAGTTATTCAATCAAGACGCCCTCGACAAACAACTCATAACTTGCTACTGTCTGTAAGTATTACCTCTGTAATTAAGTTTCTATAGCTCAGCTCTTTCATTGCATGTATATATAATTATCCTCACTGTATTATGCAGACTGAAGAACGTCGAATGCAAAAAAGCACAAATCTATGACATTGGGTTCATTAACCCAAATAGCATAAATGAATGGTCGGTTCAAAACAGAGTCAAAGATACTGAGGACAACTTGCTCAAGTCGTTACTTCAAAATCAAAACAAAGGGAAAATACTCTTTCCTTACAACTTCAAGTGAGTGTTACTGTCTTGTGCATATTCGGTTTCGCTTACTCGAGGTTATAGTAATGTAATTGATGAGTTATGCATGCGTGCGCAGCTTCCACTTTATTCTACTAGAGATTAAGCTTGACCGGGGAGTAGTAACTGTCTTAGACTCGAGACGAAAAGATCTCCAGGACTATGCGGACATGACTGCAATGCTCCAGAAGTAAGTTCAATCGATTATTATCGCACCATATCGGCAACTTTGTTCATTTCCGGATATCAAGTAATTATTTTCTTTGTCTGGCAGGGTTTGGAAAGAGTTCACCGGAATGGTTCCGGGACTGCCGAGGGAGCTGCGATTTACACACCCAAAAGTAAGTAGTACTAGCTAGTTCCGCGCATCTCCCATTGATTCTAGTTTCATCAATACCATTTATCATGCTTGATTATCAGTTTGATTGAACTCTATTCTCGTAAAGTGCTTGTGGCAGGAAGGCGGGAATAATTTATGTGGATACTACGTTTGCGAGTTCATCCGCCAATCGACCTTTGAGCGGGGCTACTCTGACTGACAATATGAAGTACGTAAACAATAATATTCGCAATTTCATTTTATTACCATCATTTGTGTTGAGTTTCATTCATATATATGTATTGACCCCCTTCTTTAAATTAGATGTGGCAGATGCGGGATGAACTCCTACCACATGATCGCATATGAGCATTTCAAGAGGAATTGGCGGGATTCTTTCTTGACCACGTCATAAATGAGAAGGGAGAATACCATCTGGAAATTTGAAATGGATTTTAGATGTTAGGGATTGTAACAGATGTTATATTGTATATATATAGTAGCGTCGGATAGATATACGAAAACTTGTTGTTCGACCAAACTCTCGGAGAAAAAGAGGTCACTTCTCTCTGTATATGTTCATGATGATCTTGTGTAATTAATGGTTCCTTCATTTGCTTACTAGCTAGCGTGTCGAGTTCTCTTTATATGTATAGTAGCTAGCGTCGACCAAGCACGGAGAAAGAGAGGTCACTTCTCTCCATTAGCTAGTTAACACAATATGAAACCCCTAAATTAACCCTCCAAAACCCCTACCAACCCCCCCCCCCCCCCCCCCCCCCCCCCACCCTTAAAAAAAACAAAAACATTGTTCCCGGTTGGTGTTACCAACCAGGACTAAAGGTCCTCCTGCCTGGGCGCGCGGCAGCGGCCACGTGGAGCCCCTTCTGTCCCGGTTCGTAAGCGAACCGGGACTAAAGGTTTTGGGCTTTAGTCCCGACCGTTTTGTCCCGGTTCCAGAACCGGGACTAAAGGCCCTCTGGAACCGGGACTAAAGGCCTTCTGGAACCGGGACTAGTTCCCTGTTTTCCACTAGTGTCTCATCTCTCAACGATGTGTGCGCAAGCATGTGCGCCTCTTTATTGGAAGATCTTCTCTTGCAAAGAAAAGGGGTATTTTCCTATGCCTTGCTAGTCGCCGTAATCTCCACCGCGCGCGGTCTGTCTATAATGGCACAATGAACCACCGTGCAGGATATTGGTGACCCGGAGCCAATGCTTCCATTGTTGAGCGTTCCAGATGCCACCAAAGATGACACTTGATGCTCCCATAAAATCACCCTAAAGGCTCTTTGAGACATCCTCCATCGTAGAAGAACACGGCGTCTATGTTCACCTTCGCACAACCAGCAGGAGGAGGGATCCAACGTAAGACCGTCATAAATGACTTTTCATCGACGAATGCTAGAATGAAATTTGAAGGGGCCCTGAGTTTTAGTTTTGCCTCACCCCCCCCCCCCCCCCCAAAAAAAAGCCATGACCTGCCCTGTGTATATCCCATTGCAAAACATGGGCAATTATCTAGTGTACATACAAATTACCATAATTTTTGGTTTGAGAGAGGATCGGAATTTTAACATGTATTTTCCAAATTATATGAATTCTTAAAGTGCACTTTCCTTTTTTTCCTTTGAATTTGCCAACCAATTTTTTCACAAATCATTTTTTTTCTTCCATTTTCCCCATTCCTTTTCAATTTTTGATGCTAAAATAGGTTACCACATATCAAACAATTGTCGGCCAGGCCGGCCAGCTACGGCGAAAAGGTTCTGCGACCCGTATGTCTTGTCAGCCAGGCTACCTTACCTATGATTCTTGGCACTGAAACGGAATAATGCGTAGGCTTAGGCTAATATAATACTACTACTCATACATGCAGAGATCGATGGAGATGGACGTGGACGTTTCCCCGCGAAGGAAAGATTGTTTTGTGTGCCTTCACGGGGCTCAAGCGAGCAGAGCACCACCGTTGATGTGGCAGACGCCACTCGCTCGCTGCGCAAGTGCAGCCCCTGCATCACCTGCACGTATGATGCGTATGGCACGGTCGATTTACGTCGCGCGCTGGTACTGGGACACGGCATGCACGATTGGTCGTCTCGTCGCGTGTCGTGCGTGCGTGCGTGCGATCGTGTGTGTGTCGCCGAGATGATGCTGCCCCTCCGCGGGCAGCGACTCACGTAGTACGTGGGGACCGGCCGCCGAAAGCCTGGGTGCCCGGCGCCTGCACCGCCATTACAAAAGCGCCAACCCTGCACGGCTGCACTTGGTATCTCGGTGCCTGGATCAAAATGCCATGTTACTCTAACAGTGGGAACTTTAATGCGAAATCTAGCTCCATGTGCTTTGGCATAGAAAGAAGTTGGGAACTTGTTGCATAACTGACAAAGCATATGTAGACAACGCTAGCTAGTTTATCACATGTAAGCATCAGCACACAAGCTACAAAAGCAGGAGCCGATAGATGAATCTGCACCATCGAGCGGCTACAGCAACGAGCAGTACCACAATTTGAGCAAAAGGCTCTTTAAAAGGTGGGTCGGTCCAGTCCCCTTCCCAGCTATAGCTTGCCCACTGCTCTTGTTCCCCTTTCTCTCTCTAACCTAGGCAAGAAATCACCAACCTCTTTCTCTGTCAGTCCCTCTCTCTATCCTCTCCTTGGCATCTCATGCCCCCAAGCTAAAGTAGGCCGTGCTGATCCATCGCTTGCATGATCCTGCATGGAAGGGGGTAGCCAGCTGGGGGCGTGCCTTCCCAGCCTCTACGCGCTCGATCCGTACACATGCCCTCCCCTCCTCGCTCCATTGCCGAACCAGCACAAGCTTAATCATGTGCCGCTGGTGCTCCAAGAACAGCCCGGGAACCACGGCGTGATGTTCTCTTTGGACCATGGTGGAGGCCTGTACCCTCTGCTTCCGGGAATCCCCTTCCGCCACTTCGCCGCCGCCTGTGAGAAGCCCACCGGGTTCGTGCCCTTCGGTGGCACCGGCGAGGTAACTGACGCTGACGTGCATGCTTGACCGCCTTTTGTTGCAAGGTGTTTCTTGCTTGATTCCTTAGAAATCTTGGTTTTTTTTTCTCAGGCGGGCACATCAGTGGCCAAAGCGGGCAACGAGATTGTTAGTACTACTACTACCACCACAGCCAGCTGCCATGGCCCGAGCTCATGGTAAGATGTGTATTGCTACCTGCTAGTCTGCTACACGGTATCGTGTTAGTGGACGATTGGGCGTGTGATAGTGCTTACAACTAGGGTTTCACGAGCTAGCTAGCTAGGGAACTGATGGGTATGTGGCAGGTGGAACGGGGCGGAGAAGGGGAAGATGAAGGTTAGGAGGAAGATGAGGGAGCCACGGTTCTGCTTCCAGACCAGGAGCGAAGTGGACGTGCTGGACGACGGATACAAGTGGAGGAAGTACGGCCAGAAGGTTGTCAAGAACAGCCTTCATCCCAGGTATGCACGCGCATGTGCTTACCCAAATTCGTTTTCTGCTACTACTACTTATGCATTACATACGCAAATCCAATTCGAGGAAGTCCGCGAACTGTCAAGTGCCATAGATTCAGGCGACCGTCCCCATTCATGGCCACTCTAATTTGCAGGATTCTAAAAATACAGAAATAGAAAAATGTGGGATTATATTATTTACTTTTTTGAGGGTAATCTTGCTGCTTTATTTACTGTCTAAAGTTATTATTTTTAAGACGTTGAAGTTGATGGAAATTTTCCTATGAAATTTAGTGCGAATGAATCATAAGAAAAAATTCCTATAGTTTGCCATCCTACAAACCACACAGGAAGATTCTTAAGGATTGAAATCCTCTTTATTTTTAAAAAATAAAAATCCTTTCAATCAAACAATTTTAAGATATGTTATCGGATTACAGAAGCCAAGTAATTAACTTACCCTTGTTAATCAGAATTATTAATAATTAATCCAATGCCCTCATTTAATAAAATGAATCCTTTATCTCTAAGTTGCTTGGAGAAAAACCATACCAATATAACTACTTTCTAAGCATGTGGATCAACATCCAAGCATTGTTGAGAACCAATCTGTGCTGGGATTCTTACGAGGGTGGTTCTACTCCCGGCATATCGGTCTATACAATGTAGATATATTCATTCGGTGGATCAAAATCCATAGAATGCTTTATGTTTCACTAATTAAGGTGATATATTCTTTCGGAAGGCCATGTGGTGGATTCATCCATCTTGAAGCTCCGCGACTCATGACTTCAGTAGTTGGTGTGTGAGCGTGTGCATGTGGACATGTGGTAGCTGTTTGCTTGCGTGTGAGCATCTACATGGCACTCAATGTTTCTAAAAAAAATGAACTATTGTCATCTCCGCTCCCTCCACACATGGCCTTGAGCAAGACTTGGACGTTTTTAGAACTATAAATTTAGGATTTATGAGACAATTTTAGGTTTGAGGCAAATGATAATTAACAAAATGTAAAGTAAAGAAATATGAATTATAGTTTCCCTATAAGCTCTACAAATCAGGGATTCGTTTCTCCTGCCAACAATTTCTATCTTTAGGGTAAGCAGAAGTATGATAGATATCCACTATAGCATGTGTCCCAAAATGGGTGCCTTGTTCATTGTTGAGTATAGACAAAAAGCTTAACATGAAATATCGCCGTGTCGATCTCCAAGACATATTGAATTGATATGCACCATTCAATTGAGCATCCTTGATTAAATGAAATTCTTTAGGATTCTATGAAATTTTTGATTGTGTGAATTCCATGAAAAAGATTTTAGTGTTCCATTGATTAGTACCCCCCCCCCCCCCCCCCCCCCCCACAATGCTTTGTACCATCCCAAATTCATAGGAATTTTGAAATGAGTCAAACGACATTCTATTGTACTTTGAGAGCCCATATTATTGCAAAAGATTTTCATCGGAATTTTGGAGCATTTGCGGTTGGATTTCATAGAAATTGTTCCTATAGACGGTTGTTGGTTGCTAGGCTGATCGCCTGGTGTGTGCATGATTTCTAGTTCACGTGGTTGTGTCCATGTTCGTATCATGTATGCTTGCATCATCTTCGTTGGATGTGCAATTTCTTGGCATGGTTCAACGCTATTTTTTTGCATCCGCCTAGGCATAGCTTTGGTCTTGTATGACTTTTGCTATTTACCGGTGTGAACCTTTGTGTGTGTGTGCGTTGGTGTTGATTTTGAGCATCCTAATCTTGGAGAGGCCAATTGTGTGCTCATTATGTTTGTATCCCCTTGATTCTACGTTATGAGTTAATAAAATAGTTTTTTATTTGTAGGATTGAATCCCACATGAAATTTGTCTTAGACTTCCTTTCACTACATTGTAAATGAAAATTTGCATCCACTCAAACCTCTTCTGAAAAATCATTTGTTTTTCATGTGGTGCAATTAAACAAACTTTGTTACAAATTCAACCATTATGATTTGAGTGGCATGGTATTGTGATCCTGTGTTTTTCCTATTCCCGTGCATTCAAAATCATGTGAATCAAGGAAGCTCACAAGTCCAATGCACCATCCTCTCAACTCTTTTTCCTACTCTAAATTTTCATGTGTTGGTTTGTTGTGAATCATTTATTAAAGACATGGATTCGAAAATCCTAGTGTTTTGAGCTCTTACAGGAATATATATATAGTACATGATATACCAAACACGTGTTGTTCCTACCACTACATTTTTTAAACCTTCTAGCCTAAAATATATACAGTATGAAAATAAATGATATACCAAACACGTGTTGTCCCACTATATTTACAACATCAAATATATACAGTATGAAAATATATGTTATGTTGAATATAATGAAGCTAATTTAGTGTTGTAGATGTTGGTATATTTGTCTACAAACTTGGGCAAACTTAAAGAATTTTGACTTAAAACAAACCTAAAATTTGAAGTATTTTCAAACTGAAGGAGTAAGTCCTACATTATTGATGACCTACGGCAACATTACAGGCATGGGTACATGCATACGGATGCACGAACAGAACTAGTGGTGCATAATTTTTCACATACTTTTCATAATCTATTTATTCAATATTGTAGTTTTGATATTTTCTTCTATATATTTCGTCAAACTTAGAAAGAATGGACTTTTTGCCTGAATTTATACGCCATATATTTGGGGGACAGAGAGAGCAATACACTACTGCGGGAATGCCTACTAGTGGCGGGCGGAAAAAGCCTAGTACTGGCGGGCAAGGCTCTCAGGGGCGCCTGCCACCGAGCTCCCGCCACTGCTAACATGCCATCAGTGGCGGGCAGCCACCCGCCAGTGGTAGCCCATTAGCAGTGGCGGGCTGCTGTACCTGCCTGCCACAGGAATATTATGTATCAATGGCGGGCCCTTTGTACCGCCCGCCACTGCTAACGGTCCAGGCCGAAATGACACTCTTGCAGCAAATTGCACCTGGATCCAACCATCAGATTGCATGAGATACATAAATTCAGGTTGAAAAATGTCAATTTTACTACCCTGAATAAAGTGGGTGGTTCACTTTACCCCCTGATCTATTTTTCTGCTTCTTTTAGAACCCACACAAACCCAAACCGGACAAAACAACCGCCTGGCTGGTTTGTCTCCACTCGCTGCAGATGTGGCATAGTCAACGGCGGTTTTGACCTGGGTGGGGCCCTCTTGTCAAGTGGGGCGAGCCGCGGCAGCGCGAGGCCCGCGGGGCTTGCGGCCATGGGGGGGTGGAGCGGCGGCAGCAGGAGCGCGGGAGGAGGCGCTGCGGCGTGGGGCGGAGCAACGCAGAGGAGGCCAGATGTGGCCTGGTAGGAGCAGCGCGCGGGGGCGGCCGGAGCGACTGGGCAGAGCGGCACGCGTGGGCCGCCAGAGAGCAGTGGGACGGGGCAACGCTGGAGGAGGACGCGGGGGGCAGGCGAGCTCGGGGAAACGACGGGGCACCCGTGCGCGTCGATGATGGATGCGGGGACGCAGCTCGCGGGTGCGTGTAGCAGCCGGCGCCCGGCCAGGAAGGCAGCGGCGCGGCGCGGTCGGTGGGGGCAGATGCTGGAGGGGGACGGGGCAGGGGAGGGCGCAGCCCGCGCGCGCGTCGCGACCGACGACCAGCCAAGAAGGCAGCGGCGCCTCTATGTGTGGCGACACGAGGCAGAGCAGGTGCAGCAGCGGGGTGATTTTTTTTGGAGAAGGTAACCTGGGTGCCACATCAGCCAGGTCAAAACCGCCGTTGACTGGTGCCACATCAGCAGCGGGTGGAGACAAACCAGCCAGGGGGTTGTTTTGTCCGGTTTGGGTTTGTTTAGGGGCTAGAAGAAGCAGAAAAATAGATCAGGGGGTAAAGTGAACCACCCACTTTATTCAGGGTAGTAAAATGGACTTTTTTCATTCAGGTTTCAGCATTGATCCATATACACGCACCACATTACAATGATGTCAGATTAATTAACAAAAAGTAGTAGTTATAAAGCAAGTATAACAAGTGCAATACAATAATAAACATATGTATGTCGCTCATCACACGTAATTAATGGTTTGAAGAGTTGTTTAGGAGTGAAATGAGTGTCGGGCGATGTTCAACATGTAGAGCGTTAGTAGAAGCTGCACATACTACATGAATTACTAGTGGATGGAACGAACGGGAACCAACGGGCCGCTTGCTCTGGAATCGGAGATTTGGCCTCTCAAAGAGCCCATTGAACTGCCTCACCCGGCGTGGGTATGGTGGTTGGACTCAGACCCGGCCAGATCATCAGCCTCTCATCCGGGGTCGCCTCCATCAGGATGCACACCGCGAGGTCATTGAACCACCTCTCTGCTATCTTCTCCATCGCTGGGAGAGAACACTGGGCCATTGGAACACTTCTAACCCAAGCTAACATTGCGTCCCTGAGGTGCTCTGCCCGATGCTTGTCCCGCATCCATGGATAGTGCTTCTCCATGTCTGCCGCAGAGACCCCCTCCCACAATTCTTCTTGCGGTCCCATCTATTTTTTTAGCACAAAATAACATTCAAAATATATACATATAGAGATAACATTCAAAAAATATACAAGGTAAATATATAAAGATATGACTCACGTATATATAAACTAGAGATCACAAGGTAATTCATAAGAACGCGTGACACACGTACATATAAACTAAAGATCACGAGGTAATTAATATAGTAGTGCAAGGCAACAAGCATTGTGTCATGACCTAATTTAAAGTTTGACAATTTTTTTGAAAGGAGCATATATATATATTATATATATCTATCCTTTAGCGATAATATCCGTCGGCATTTTGATGTTTCATTCTCAACTCTCGTTCTTCTTTTCTCTCTGCCCCGCAGTAGAACATCCCCTCATCCCTCACTATATGGCGATTGATGATATTTGTGAGCACCCTCTGAAGGCGCTCCTGCTCTGTCCAAAAGTGAGCTAGCTTAACTTCCATCTCATTCTCTTCGGACCATTTCTCCAACATTGAATCACTTCTCAAAAGTGGTCCTGCGCGCACATAGTCATCCATCAAGACCATGGCATAGTAGGCAGCCATGTGCATGGTTGCATCTTTCGGTTGTTGCCGGCAACAGAAGCTGGTGTGAAATTTGTAGTGCGAATATGGCATGCTATTACGGTCGGACTTATGACATATCAAAATAGCAGCATTGAGAACTTTCTTCAGATCAGTCCACGGCTTCTTAGAGTCTCTCCTGGAATCAGAAAAATAAGCTCGGCCGTCCCTGGGCATTAGTGCGATGACGATCCAATGTTCGTTGTTGCGAAAACAATTGAGCAATGCAACATGAATGAGATTGACATCGAAGTACTCAGGTATATGTGAAAGCATAAAGGAATGAACTTCCGATTCGAAGTAAGGCACGAGAAAGCTCTCCTTGCGTCGTGGACTATGAAGACTGGTCTTGTGGAGGTAAGATGTGATAAGGCACTGGCCTTTATCAGAATCCACATTGGCACAATGCATGATATATGGATCAAGGAAGGCAACATGTTTATTCCGGAGTAATGGATCTGCAGCATGCCAGAGCGACCAAAGCCTCATTAAAGATGGCCTGACTACGTCCACGTAGAAAATATTGTCGTTGACCACACTCTCAAACCCGAGATATATTTTATCATTAGGATAGTCCTCAACAAATGCAAGACCGTCTTGAACACTGGCGGTGTAATACATCTCACCCTTTCCTGACCTAGCTACTACGTCTTCATGTAGAAGCTGAATTTTAATGCTTAGTGTACTCAACATGTGTTGTGGTAATATCGGTTTACAGGGCTCAAACATTTGCCATATGCGCGAACTGGTATAAACATTCACCACATTTTCTTCTGGTGCCTTACTGGCGGTAGGTACATTGCCTGATTTCTTCTTTCGCTTTCTGCCCTTTTTACGACGCTGAGCTGAGGGGTCCATAGAAGATGGTTCTCCGGAATCCATTTGTTGTGTTTGCTAAAATTTAGTGTGGCAATTATGAGTTATAAAGCATAAACAAAAATGAAAGAAAAATTCGACATGACCTTTGCTAAAAAGAGGACATAACGAGTGCCAGAAATTTGGCAAAACAAAAATGAATCGACGTTTTGCGAAAACATTGGCACTCATGTCAATACCTGGAAATAAAAGGCAACCACACTAGAATGGATCCTAGGCAAAAAATGAAAGAAAAATTTGACATGACCTTTGCTAAAAGGAGAACATAACGAGTGCCAGAAATTCGGCGAAATAGAAATGAATCGACGTTTCGTGAAAACATTGGCACTCATGTCAATACCTGGAAATATAAGCCAACCACACTAGAATGGATCATAGGCAAAATATGAAAGAAAAATTCGACATGACCTTTGAGAAAAAGAGAATATAATGAGTGCCAGAAATTCGGCGAAACGAAAATGAATCGACATTTCGCGAAAACATTGGCACTCATGTCAATACCTGGAAATATAAGCCAAGGATACTACAATAAATCTTATACAAAATATTTGTAATCTACTCGTAGTTACCCTAAGAACAAATAACACTAAGACACACTACTCAAAATTAATCCATGCTAAATATCTATCAAATCTATACTTCTATTTACCCTAAAGACAAATAACAGTAATAAACATTGCCATGTATTTCTAAACTACTAGTATTTACCCTAAACACAAATGTGACCATACCGGAGAGGTGGCGCGCTTGGCGTTCGAAGGCGGCGCGAGGTCTCCGATGTTGGCAGACGAGGGCAACATGGCCGTAGGGCTAGCCATCAGGGAGGAGCTCCGCTATGGCGGTGGTGACGAGATGCCTCAGGTGTCGGAGGAGGAGGCCATGCCCGCGGCGGCGATGAGGGGCATGGCTGTGAGGAGCAACGGCGGCGAGGAGCGGTGGCGCCAAGGGGCGCGGCGGTTAGTCGGGCGAGATTTGGGGGGGAGGCGCGGGCGGGGGCAGGGGGAAATGGGAAGTTTTGGGAGCGAATCGGTTTTTGGCGAAAATTGAACCGACAGCGTCGTGGGTGTACGAGTGACGGACACAGAATACTGCTCGCCACACATAAGGCGAGAATCGGTGGCGGACACCAACGAACACCCGCCACTGCTAAGATAGCACACTATCGACCTCCTGCACCCTTATGGATGGTGGGTACCACAATTTAGCTGTGGCGGGCTAATGTTTTAGCCCGCCACTGTTAACCAAACGAGCAGTGGTGGACCTTTGTGCCCGCCCGCCACTGTTAAATTTTATCAAGCGGGGATGTTTGGAACAATTTACGTGTGGCGGGCACAAATTTCCACCCACCACGGCTACAACAACTGCAGTGGCGGGTCACATTTGTTACCCGCCACTGTTGCTTTTCCAAAATAGCTGTGGCGGGTAACTCGTCCCGCCCGCCACTCATTTGAGTTCACCTATAAGCCTTTTCCCATTAGTGATATCCACAACATCGAATATATATAGTATGAAAATATCTGTTATGTTGAATCTAATGAAGCTAATTTAGTGTTCTAGATGTTTGGTATATTTGTCAACAAACTTGGTCAAATTTTAAGAAGTTTGACAACGGATAAACCTAAAATTTCAAGTATTTTGAGAAGGAGGGAGTAAGTCCTAAATTATTCATGACGTGCGGCAGTAGTATAGGCGTGGGTACATGCATATGGATGCACCAACAGGACAAATGGTGCACAATTTTTCACATGACAATGTTTCTGCACACGTGTGATAGTGATATTACAATGTTTATCCACAATGAGTATCATACAGCGTTCATGTATGTTAACTGTGCCAGTACTTTAATTCTAGATTATTATGATATGTGTGATGTGATTTACTGTGTCTCGAGAGATCTATTGTGGATTCATTACTGATTTTTTTTCTTGCAAAACTTGGCTTCTCTGAACCTGTATATGTGTGTGTTATTTGCGTACGTGTGTGGGTGCATGCAGGAGCTACTACCGGTGCACCCACAGCAACTGCCGCGTCAAGAAGCGCGTGGAGCGGCTTTCGGAGGACTGCCGCATCGTGATCACCACCTACGAGGGCCGCCACACCCACACCCCCTGCAGCGACGACGACGCCGGCGGCGACAACACCGGCAGCTGCGCCTTCACCTCCTTCTGATCGATCGGCCGATATTTGTCGAAACGTACACGAAACACTTTAATTAGCTGGGTATGGTAGAATCATACGTGCATGCTTTTGGTAATTTGGTTAGATAGACTGGTCACATTATTTACTGCATGCAAACATGCAATGTGGAGGATATATATATATATATATATCGAGTTATAATATCCTGTTGTGCATCGGTATACATGTCTAGTGATTTCCTTATAGCATCTACAATTAGGGTTCCCATATTGGCCCCAAATGCCTGGGCAGGCTGCCCGGCCACTGCCCGATCAGGATTTAGCCACCCAACCGGACCGGGCAAATCCAGCTGAAACATCCGGGCTATTTGGCAATCCTCATACCCAACCCACATGTGGGGTGGATATGGGGACTCCCGGATATGCCTACCACATAGGTTGTGGCCCACTATGGCCCACCACGACCCCATAACAACCTCACCAAACCCTAGTTATCGGTCAACACTCGACCACTCCGCTCACTCAGAGTCCCCTGTCATTCCTGTCCCCTCTCCCATCCACCATGGCGAGCTTCAACCGCTCCTCCAGCAGCGAGTCTGATCCCATCGACTGGGACGACCTCTTGAAGAAGGAGGGCTCCGGCAGCAAGACGCCGAACGATGAAGAGATTGCGCTCTGCATCGCCATTGAGAGGTCACGGGTGGACATTGGCGGGAGCTCGAGCTCTGCGCCATCCACGGTGGCCTGCCGAGGCAATGTGGCCCAGCGCAGCGGCCCGTCGCGCTCCGCTCCGCTCCAGATCCGACGCCGGGCGACCCTCTTCCTTTCCTCTCCGGCCCCAGATCCTCCCGGGGAGCGTTGGCTGCTCATGCCCGCGCCCACCCAGAGGATGCTGATGCCGGAGTCGGAGGTGAAAGCCGCCCGCCACGAGAGGCAGAGGGTGGCGGAGGCCGGCCCTTCCCGCCCACCTGCCAGATCCATGCCCATCGACCGGAGGAGTAGCTCCTCCGCGGGGTCATGCGCCGGTCGCTGACGTCGGCTGAGACGGACGATAGGCGCCTCCGACGAAAGAACGCGAAGGCGCTCTGGCTTGGGATCGAAGATTTGGAGCTCCTCGCGAGGCGGAAGGAGACCACCAAGGCCAAGACGGCATGACACGCGAAGGAGCAGTCCCGCATCGTCCATCGCCTCTCTGGCTACATCTCCTCGGCGTTGGACAGCGGCACGACAAGCACGGACGACGACGGCGACGCTCTTCTCGCCGCGGACACCTACACGGAGGATTACTACCGCCACTCCGGTGACCGCAAGGGGAAGGGGCCGGCCAAGAAACGGTGATCTCTGGCTCCCCGCCCCGTCTAGCTAAAATATTTTGTATGTAGTTTAATCTATCGGATGAAGAACTATGTCCGATGATGAACTATGTCTTTTGGGTCCAATTGTGCAATATATTTCTAGTTCGACCTACGTTGCCATGTTGATCTACGATTGTTGCAATGCATGCAAGCTTGGCACCCAAAGAGAGGTCATGATCTTCTTGTTTGTCGGCCATGTGTACGCAGCATAATCCAGAAGGCAGCACTGCAGGTTCACGGACTAAAATCCAGAAGGCATCTCTCGGGGTCCTTGCATGTGTACTCGCTCATGATGCATGCATGCTGGCCTGCTAATGATGGTGAGACTGCATCCACCTGTGTGTCGCAGTAAGCTTCTAAACGGACTCGGACAAACTCCCAGTATGCATGTACTGCTGCGTGTTCGTCTGTCTGCGGTCATCCCTTCCCAGGGAAACCATGCAGAAAGACTTGGCAACGGAACTGTACAACCCCCGCTGCTCCGCACATGCTTCCTGTCTCTCCCATGGCTCGTGACCAATTGGCAATTGCACGCCACCCTTGGATCTTCCCCTGATCCGGATACAATCCTGCAGAAATCTGCACTGGCCACTGGGTTTGTGAGATAAAGGGAGATGCAATTGCTACCGCATGAGGTAGGGCAAATTAACCAAGTGGCTCTCTGGGTTGAGGAGGGTGGATGGCCCTGAAGAAGAGGCTTTTTGCAGCATCTGCAATGATTAAAATTCCCTCTGGCCGCAGCTCCGCTATAGCTGTGGCTTAATCTGGAAAACATCAGTGGGAGTGCTGCTGCTGCAGCAATGTGTTTGGTTGGCCATGGTTGCTGTCTTCTGCCGCGGCTAGCCCCACCACTAGCTTGCTGGCCATTGAGGCGCAGCTGAACCTGATCAACCCCGCTCCTAGTTTTCAATCGGTGTAACCGCAGATACGCATGATTGGGCATGAATTCTACCTACGCTTGTTTCCTCCCTCGGTCTATCGTACGTGCATGGGAAAAGAACTGTACACATGGATTGGTTTTCTGGCGAGGAGCTAGCCTATCCTCGAGAAAGCATTTCCATGCATGTATCGTTCGTCCATCTGTAATTCTGTATGTACATCTGCTTGTGGCTGGTATCGATGAGCCGTGTCCTTGATGGTTGCACTACTAGTGAAAACCCTAGCAGTAGCGCTGGTTTATGGCTAGTAGTAGCGCGGGGTACCGCGCTACCGATAAGGCGCTACAGCTAATGTGTAGCAGTAGCGTTTGTCTGCCAGCGCTACTGATATACCTACTTAGCAGTAGCGCTGTCTAAAGAACGCGCTACTGGTAGTTACTAGCAGCGCCCCTCTGCCCCGCGCTACTACTATTATGCAGTATTCTATTTCTTTTTAATTTTATGTCGTATTCATACACCGTTATACAAGTTTTCATAATGTAGCAATTTATATATTGTTATTACATCATAATGAGTTATTACATCATTGGGTCAAAGAACCGCGGATTAGTTTCAAGTGGATGGATTCAAAGTGCTAATCCAACTTGGTCACTTTGGATCCATCCACTTGAATCTAATTCGCGGTTCTTTCACCCACTGATATAATAACTCCTCCTCCTCCTCCTCATCATCATCATCATCATCATAATATCATTAATAACTTATAATTATAATAGAATAACACAACTCTAACACTTAATCACAACTCCTCCTCCTCATCATCAACTCTAACACATTGTAGCACATAATAACAACTTCTCATCATCATCATAGTCATAATCAACACTAACTTATTGTTCTTAATACCTAGGACCTACTCCTCTCTCCTAGGTAAAATACCATAAAACAGATAAACCGGTCCATCTCCATAATGGAGAATGGAGATAAACCTATCTCCAACTTGTGGCTTGTCGCACATTCATGTTGTCTCCAATTAGTTGCGTGTGCGCATTCATCACTTTGCTCCATTCTTTGATTTTGAGCCTTCCATCGTTTGAAGAAATCGAGTATGCACTGTGGTAAGCCCTCGAAGGAGTTGGTCGTAAGCTAACCATATGCATATCACCTTCGATAAACATCAAGTTAGGCACAACCTCCTTCGGGAGCCTCTGTTGAAAAACGTAATAGTAACATACATAGTTAGCAATGTAGTTTATTTAAGAAGAATATATGCAATGAAGTTACCTTCATTAACAAAATCTTACCAAGTTTTTGGTAGTTAAGTTACCATCAAGCAATTTATGGACTAGTGGTACGTATCGAGTAAAATTTGGGCTGATAGAGTGATTGGTTTTAAAGGTCTCAACATCATCTATGAATGAGACAAGATAACCTTTCTCCTCACAATTAAGCTCGGAGCCATAGCTGTAGTATGTGCTGTCTACAACCTTCCGAGTATTTCTTGAAGATAAGAAATAAGCTGACAATTATAAATAAATAAGTTTAGTGCCGATGAACACCAAATATTTTTAAATTAGCAATATAAATTACTTAACAAATTAGTTTGACAAACTCACATCTAGGCAAAACTGGAGGCATATCCACATTCACCCAGATGTCGATATTATCATCATCATCATAATCTTCGGGACGGATATCAAATCTTATTTGCATACCATCCTCAAATCCGTATGCCTTGCAGATAGCTTCCCAATTAGAGCAACCGAAATGGGATTGATTGGCGTCATTGTACAGCTTAACCAGAAACTCATAACCATGTTTAGTTCTTATGTGAGCCCTCCTCGTCTCCATATTCTCAAAGTCTTTGAAACCAAGCTTCTCCAATACATATATTCTAGCATGGCACGGGATGTACTAATCGAATTGAAAAATATCCAGAAATTACACGTTGAACAAAAGAAGCACAAGTGATGATATTAATTACGATGAAATGTTTGTCGTTGCATACCATACAAACATCAAAGGTCTCTTCCAGCTTCACGGTGAAAACCCTATCATTTTGTAGCTGAGGAAACCTGTCGCATAAACCCCGGTCATCGTAGCAGTACCCGCAATCCGGGATCCCATCGTCATCAGACATCTCCTGTGTTCAAAATTCAAAGATTATAACTCGATGGCAAAACCCAAAATGTCGTTTATTGCCCTTTCCGGCAAATCCAAGGCAATCGATATTTCCTACATTCTAGTACAAGTCATGCTCAAATCCACGGAAAATTCCGGCATGACCTTTGCTAAAAAAGGACATATCGAGCGCCTTAAATTTGCCAGAACAGAAATTAATCAACACTTCGGCAAAACATAGGCCACTCGGAGGTGTTCTCCGGCAAAACCCTATAGGCTATCAAGTAAATAACCAATTTGAATATAAATTACTGTCTACTTCTTGAATCATAGAAAAATGCCCTAATTTCACAATATAACTTAGAGTTTGATTGCTGAAATTCCTATTACTAAATTTGATACCTAAAAATTTGTCATATAGCATTCCAGTACATTTCTAAAATTCAAAATGTATATCTACATTCTACAACAAAATTCTACCTATCTATACTATTCAAAAATCTTACATTCAACAGTAGAAGCATATACTAAATCAATGCAAAGTGTTACATTTCAACTACTATCAACTAAAACCTAACTGTGTGGAGGAGGGGAGGGAGGATGGGCTATGGATGAAGGAGGGGGAGGGAGGAGGGGCTGTGGAGGAGGGGCTGTTGATGGAGGAGGAGGAGCGGCTAGAGGAGGGAGGAGCAAGGGGTGGGATGAGTGGAGGAGGAGAGGCGGCTAGAGGAGGGAGGAGTGGGGCGGAGGAGGGAGGAGGGGCAGCTAGAGGAGGAAGGAGAAGGAGGAGGCTTACCGAGGCCGGGGGATGGCGACGATGCCGGCAGCAATGTGGCGACGGCGGCGGCAATGCGGCGACGGCGGCGATGGTAGGAGGAGGTTGACGGCTGCGATAGTGACAGTGAGAGAGGGAGAGTGAGGAAACGGGCGGGGCGGGGGGATAAGGCTGTCTTAGCAGTAGCGCGGACTACGGACAGGTGCTACTACTATCTAGTTAGCAGTAGCACGGTCACCATAGGGGCGCTACTACTATACCTAGCCTGTTGGCAACAGTGTGACAATTATAGTAGCAGCCACTTTTTTCTAGCCGCGCTACTGGTATCTAAATAGCAGTAGCGCCCTATGTAGACAAGCGCTACCGCTAATTAGCAGTAGCGCCCCCTTTTATCCCGTGCTACTATTAAGCTTCTGTGTATAAGGTTTTCCCTAGTAGTGTTGATGCATCATGGCAGATGGGTCGTGATGATTTTTCAAGAAAAGAGGGACCGTGTGCAGTGAAATGTGTGCGAGGCTTTTTGGTGCAACTCTCCCACAATTATTGAGCAACTCGTTGAGGTCTTTTCTTGTCAGATTGCCGGGAGCAAAAGGTACAATCACTGAAAATCTTGTACCCCGAACAAGAGCCCAGTAATGATACGCCCCTGCTGATTATTATTTTTTGCTCAAAGTGTGGGTAGGCCGCTGTTGAAACTTGAAAACAACACAAAATCTGTGATTGAAATGATTTTCATTACAGGTATCCATGTGGCTCTTCTGAATCACAAGTTTGACTGGTGCATGGGATTGAAAAGGATACATCATAGTGCTTCTGCTATCTGGTGTACCGCTTTATTTGTACCCAGGCAGTGAAATATAATGTGGGAAAATAGTTTACATAAATTTAAGTTAATAAAGAAAAATACATATTTGATTCCTCAAGCTTGCCACAGTCTAACTTTCGGCCATGAACTCCGCGCGGAATGTTCTTTGTTCCTCAAAATTGATTCACATGATAGGCGGTTTTGACAATAATGTGGTTTTGGATTCATGCGTATGGCAGCCCAGTCGACACAAAAATTGTATCATATAATTTTAAAAACAAGAAAACTTGATATATATAAAATAAAATGTTCTAGAAAAATTAATGCATACTTGAATTTTGAAGATGCAACATTTTATAGCTAGAAAAGTCATGGATCCAAAATTCAAAAGGTTTTATTTTCTACATTTTGCAGGTCTTTTACTACATTTTCCATCCATAAAAACATTTTTTTCCAAGATTCCCTAGCTTTCACGCTATTTTTATTGTTGCCAATTTTCCTTTATTTCAATTTTCTCTACTACTTAAAAAAAAGAATATCGTTCCTTTTTCTGCGAGGCAGAGTGCTTCGCTCAACCTTACATATGTTCTCCACTATCTGTCTCTCAGTTTTGATTTTCCCCTCCTATCTCTGGATTTTTCACTGGTTTTCCTAGAAGATTTTTTTAACTGTCCCCTCTTTTATTGACTTACTAGTTTTTGTTTTGTTTGCACTAGTAGAAAACAGGGCTTTGGTTCGGGCCTGCCCAGCCCATTAGTCCCGGTTCAGTCACGAACCGGGACCCATGGGGGGCATACGTCCCGGTTCATGCGCCCAGGGGGCCGGCCGGGGCCTCGTGGGCATTGGTCCCGGTTCGTCTGGACCCATTTGTCCCGGTTCCTGGCACAAACCGGGACCAATGGGCCTCGCTCCTGGCCCACATCCATTGGTCCCGGTTCGTGGCTTGAACCGGGACAGAAGGGGGGCCTTTAGTCCCGGTTCCACGCATGAACCGGGACCAATGAGGTGGCTATATATACCCCATCGTCGGCGAGCAGAGCACTCCACACTGCTCTGTTTTTTCTGGCCGGCGAGGGGAGATTTTTGTGGTGCTCTAGCTCACCTCCTATGCACATGAGGTGTTTGATGAAATGCCCGAGCCACACTAGTTAAGCTTTCTCCTCTCGAAGCTCGACCTTCAAGTTCCATTTTCCTCAAGATTTGTCTAGGTTTAGCGGTCCTTCACATCCCGTCCCCATCTTCACCACCGTCGATCGCCTGCGCCGATCTCGTCGCCGGCATAACCGTGGTGAGCCGCTTGTTCTTATCTTCTTTCTAAAAGAAAAAAAATTCTTACTTGTATGATTTAGATAGATACTTGTCTAATTTTCTTACTTTTATTATTGTTTGTTATTATATAGTGCGATGGTTTTGGTATCCGCTCCCGTCGGCCCTCGTCCTGTCTATGATTCGGATGTGGTATATATTATATTTTATAACTATTTGGTTCATTTATTGTTTATGACAATTATGCCGACCAACGTGACATAGATTTTTTTTATCTAGGAGGTATGTGAACCGGAAATTCCAACCGACCCTATTGTCGAAAAGTTAAATTTAGTTGAAGAAGAAAACAATTACTTGAAGGAAAAATTGAAAAAAATTGAGGAGGAGAAGATGATATTGGAGTTGCATGTTGCGCATGTCGTCGATGATCACAAGATCAAGATGGATGCAATGCGCTTCAAGATTAGAAAGTATAGAAAATATGTCATTCATACCGAGGCTTGGTATCATTATGCCATTGGATCAGTTGTTACCTTGGTTGCGATTATGATCGCATTTGTTGTTGCATTGAAATGTTTTACATAGTTTCAATGTATGGTTTAATTAGATGCTCTAGAGAGCTATATGTTGTTCAATGAGAACTATGTATGTACTTTGGTTTTAATGTGATGATGAACTTCTATTAATTTGGTCACTTATCTATTCATGATGTTTTGTAATGGTTTTTTACACACTTAATTATATATAATGCATGCAGATGAACCGGAAATGGATGTACGGTGACAGACGCACCTCCGAGTACATTAAGGGCGTGCATAATTTTCTCGAAGTGGCTGAGGCAAACAAGCAGAATGGTTTTATGTGTTGTCCATGCCCTATATGTGGGAATAGGAAGTCTTACTCTGACCGGAAAATCCTTCACACCCACCTGCTTGAGAAGGGTTTCATGCCACACTATAATGTTTGGACCAGGCATGGAGAAATAGGGGTTATGATGGAAGACAGTGAAGAAGAAGAGGACGATGACAACTATGTGCCCCCTGAATACGGTGATGCTGCAACGGGGGAAGCTGAAGATCAAGAGGAACCAGACGATGTGCCCGATGATGATCTCCGCCGGGTCATTGTTGATGCAAGGAGACAGTGCGAAAGTGAAAAGGAGAAGCTGAAATTCGATCGCATGTTAGAGGATCACCAAAAAGGGTTGTACCCCAATTGCGAAGATGGCAACACAAAGCTCGGTACCGTATTGGAATTGCTGCAGTGGAAGGCAGAGAATGCTGTGCCTGACAAAGGATTTGAGAAGCTACTGAAAATATTGAAGAAGAAGCTTCCAAAGGATAACGAATTACCCGACAGTACGTACGCAGCAAAGAAGGTCGTATGCCCTCTAGGATTGGAGGTGCAGAAGATACATGCATGCCCTAATGACTGATCCTGTATCGCGGTGCGTACGAGGATTTGAACGCTTGCCCGGTATGCGGTGCATTGCGGTATAAGATCAGACGAGATGACCCTGGTGATGTTGACGGCGAGCCCCCCAGGAAGAGGGTTCCTGCCAAGGTGATGTGGTATGCTCCTATAATACCACGGTTGAAACGTCTGTTCAGAAACAAAGAGCATGCCAAGTTGATGCGATGGCATAGAGAGGACCGTAAGAAAGGCGGGAAGTTGAGAGCACCCGCTAACGGGTCGCAGTTAAGAAAAATCGAGAGAAAGTACCGGGCTGATTTTGCAGGTGACCCAAGGAACGTATGGTTTGGTTTAAGCGCGGATGGCATTAATCCTTTCGGGGAGCAGAGCAGCAATCACAGCACCTGGCCCGTGACTCTATGTATCTATAACCTTCCTCCTTGGCTGTGCATGAAGCGAAAGTTCATTATGATGCCAGTACTCATCCAAGGCCCTAAGCAACCCGGCAACGACATTGATGTGTACCTAAGGCCGTTATTTGAAGAACTTTTACAGCTGTGGAATGGAAACGGTGTATGTGTGTGGGATGAGCACAGACAGGAGGAATTTGACCTGCATGCGTTGCTGTTTGTAACCATCAATGATTGGCCTACTCTCAGTAACCTTTCAAGACAGACAAACAAGGGATACCACGCATGCACGCACTATTTAGCTGACACCGAAAGTATATACCTGGACAAATGCAGGAAGAATGTGTACCTGGGGCATCGTCGATTTCTTCTGACCAACCATCAATGTCGAAAGAAAGACAAGCATTTCAAAGGCGAGGCAGATCACCGGAAGAAGCCCGCCATGCGTACCGGTGATCACGTACTTGCTATGGTCAATGATTTACACGTAATCTTTGAAAAGGGTCCCGGCGGACTATCTATTCCGAATGACACAGAGGGACGCGCTCCCATGTGGAAGAAGAAATCTATATTTTGGTACCTACCCTACTGGAAAGACCTAGAGGTCGGCTCTTCAATCGACGTGATGCACGTGACAAAGAACCTTTGCGTGAACCTGCTAGGCTTCTTGGGCGTTAAAGGAAAGACAAAAGATACACCGGAGGCACGGGAGGACCTGCAACGTTGGCACGAAAAAGACGGCATGCCTCCAAAGCAGTATGAAGGTCCTGCCACCTACGCTCTTACCAAAGAAGAGAAGGAAATCTTCTTTGAATGCCTGCTCAGTATGAAGGTCCCGTCTGGCTTCTCGTCGAATATAAAGGGAATAATAAATATGGCAGAGAAAAAGTTCCAGAACCTAAAGTCTCATGACTGCCACGTGATTATGACGCAACTGCTTCCGGTTGCATTGAGGGGGCTTCTACCGGAAAACGTTCGATTATCCATTGTGAAGCTATGTGCATTTCTCAATGCAATATCTCAGAAGGTGATCGATCCAGAAATCATACCAAGGCTAACGAGTGATGTGGCGCAATGTCTTGTCAGTTTCGAGCTGGTGTTCCCACCATCCTTCTTCAATATCATGACGCACGTGCTAGTTCATCTAGTCGACGAGATTGTCGTTCTGGGCCCCGTATCTCTACACAATATGTTCCCCTTTGAGAGGTTCATGGGAGTCCTAAAGAAATATGTCCGTAACCGCGCTAGGCCTGAAGGAAGCATCTCCATGGGCCATCAAACAGAGGATGTCATTGGGTTTTGTGTTGACTTCATTCCTGACCTTAAGAAGATTGGTCTCCCTCAATCGTGGTATGAGGGGAGACTGACTGGAAAAGGCACGCTAGGAGGGGACTCAACAATATGCAGGGACGGGCATTCTTGGTCTCAAGCACACTACACAGTTCTACAGAACTCTACCTTGGTGACCCTGTATGTCGATGAACACAAGAACATTCTGCGCTCCAAACACCCGGAGCAGTGTGACGACTGGATTACATGTGAACACATCACGACTTTCGGCAGTTGGTTGGAAACACGTCACAGAGGTGACAACATTGTTTCTGATGAGCTGTACTCGTTGTCCAGGGGACCATCTTCGACTGTATTGACTTACAAAGATACGAAATAAATGGGAATACATTTTACACGATCGCCCAAGATCAAAAGAGCACCAACCAAAACAGCGGTGTCCGCTTTGATGCAGCAACCAAGAGGGGAAAGGACACATATTATGGTTACATAGTGGACATATGGGAACTTGACTACGGACATGATTTTAAGGTCCCTTTGTTTAAGTGCAAATGGGTCAATCTGTCAGGAGGCAGGTTACAGGTAGAGCCACATTACGGAATGACAACAGTGGATCTGAACAATCTTGGGTACACAGACGAACCATTCGTCCTAGCCAATGATGTGGCGCAGGTTTTCTATGTGAAGGACATGTCTACGAAACCGAGAAAAGAAAAGATAAGGAAGCGAATACATCATACGATGAGCCAAAGCGCCACATAGTTCTTTCAGGGAAAAGAGACATCGTGGGAGTGGAGGGTAAGACAGACATGTCTGAAGATTATGAAAAGTTTCATGAAATTCCTCCCTTCAAAGTCAAGGCTGACCCAAGCACCATGTTAAGCGATGAAGAATATCCATGGTTACGGCACAATAAGCAGAGGACACAAGCGAAGAAAAAGTGAAGACAGATGAAGTCAGAAAGGGTTGAAAATTGATGATATGGCTTTGAATGGGTCATTTTGAGCACACAAAAAGTCTGGAGTTCAAATAAGTTCAAAAAAATGAAATCCCTTTTTAACAGATGAGTTTTTGTCCGAAATCCTGATACTTCGAAAGAGATTGTCCATTTTGTACACGAAGTGCATCCAGTTTTTGCCGTAACCCTCTCAACTTTTTAGCACATGCTGTGTGGGTGAAATGATGATATCATGCCAATTTTCAACCTCTTCAGAGTTCATGTGAAGTGCTTTTCAATTTCAGGGTCATTTAGCTCAAAAAAATCAGTAAAATAATGAAAAATAACAGATGAAGTCAGAAAGGGTTGAAAATTGATGATGTGGCTTTGAATGGTTCATTTTGAACACACAAAAAGTCTGGAGTTCAAATAAGTTAAAAAACGAAATCCCTTTTTAACAGATGAGTTTTTGTCCGAAACCGATACTTCGAGAGATTGTCCATTTTGTACAGGAAGTGCATCCAGTTTTTTGCCGTAACCCTCTACTTTTTAGCACATGCTTTTGGGTGAAATGATGATATCATGGCCAATTTCACCTCTTCAGAGTTCAGTGTGAAGTGCTTTTCAATTTCAGGGTCATTTAGCTCAAAAAATCATTAAATATGAAAATAACAGATGAAGTCAGAAATGGGTGGAAATTGATGATGTGGCTTTTAAATGGTTCACACAAAAACAACAAGAGGAGATGCCTCAGAACAGAGCTTTCCAGTGAAACGTAACCGCTCACCTACGGTGGTTCTAGATCAAAACGACCCAGCCCCTTGTCCAGAGATGAGTTCCAACCGTCGTCACGTTACGCACCGGAAGAGCTGGTGCTTGTGGTTGGTGGTTAGCAGAACGGGGCAACTCCAGTTTGTGCGAACAGCTGGTGAGTTAGGTCCAGCCACACCTTGCAGGACCAACCCGATGAACCCGATGCAAATTCGTCCAACCTCTTCAGGAGTGTCGGGGTGAGTGCTTGTGTATTTAGGTTGTTAGCTAAACACTCATCAAATCTATTAACAGATAAGCCGAGAAAGTCGTTGGATGTTGTGTGTTAATGGTCATTGGATGCAACACACGGGGTATTTTGTGTGGAACACACAAAAAGTCTGGAGTTCAATAAGTTCAAAAAAATGAAATCCCTTTGTAACAGACGAGTTTTCGTCCGAAACCCTGATACTTCGAAAGAAGATTGTCCATTTTGTACACGAAGTGCTCCAGTTTTTGCCGTAACCCTCTCAACTTTTTAGCACATGCTATTGGGTGAAATGATGATACCATGCCAATTTTCAACCTCCTCAGAGTTCATGTGAAGTGCTTTAAATTTCAGGTCATTTAGCTCAAAAAATCAGTAAATGCATGAAATAACACATGAAGTTAGAAAGGGTTGAAAATTGATGATGTGGCTTTGAATGGTTCATTTTGACACACACAAAAGTCTGGAGTTCAAATAAGTTTAAAAAAATGAAAATCCCTTTGTAACAGATGAGTTTTTGTCCGAAACCCTGATACTTGGAAAGAGATTGTACATTTTGTACATGAAGTGCATCCAGTTTTGCCATAACCCTCTCAACTTTTTAGCACATGCTAGTGGGGTGAAATGATGATATCATGCCAAATTTTCAACCCTTCAGAGTTCATGTGAAGTGCTTTTCAATTTCAGGGTCATTTAGCTCAAAAAAATCAGTAAATGCATGAAAAATAACAGATGAAGTCAGAAAGGGTTGAAAATTGATGATGTGGCTTTGATGGTTCATTTTGAACACACAAAAGTCTGGAGTTCAAATAAGTTCAAAAAAATAAATCCCTTTGTAACAATGAGTTTTCGTCCGAAACCCTGATACTTGAAAGAGATTGTCCATTTTGTACACGAAGTGCATCCATTTTTGCCGTAACCCTCTCAACTCTTTAGCACATGCTATGTGGGTGAAATGATGATACCATGAATATTTTCAACCTCTTCAAAGTTCATCTGAAGTGCTTTTCAATTTCAGGTTCATTAGCACAAAAAATCATAAATGCATGAAAAATAACAGATAAAGTTAGAAAGGGTTGAAAATTGATGATGTGGCTTTGAATGGTTCATTTTGAACACACAAAAAGTCTGGAGTTCAAATAAGTTCAAAAAAATGAAATCCCTTTGTAACACATGAGTTTGCGTCTGAAACCCTGATAATTCGAAAGAGATTGTCCATTTTGTACATGAAGTGCATCCAGTTTTTGCCGTAACCCTCTCAACTTTTATAAACTCTAATAGCAAAATAATATACTAAAGATAACTAGAAAACTTTAATGAAACTCTAATAGAAAAAAGATATAACTAGAAAACTTTAGTAAAACTCTAAAAGCAAAAGGAATCAACTAAAATTTATGCAACTAAAATTATCAAAGTATTTTCTGTTCAAACATTAAAAGCAAAAATAATTTTCATAAAGAACTTTTTTGTTAGAAACTTTAATAGCAAAAGGAATTGTCATAAAGATTTTTTTGTTAGAAACTAAAATAAAACAAAAACTATTTTTGAATATAATGATAAAACACAGTAATATTAAATAGCAGGAAAAAGAATCACTCCAAAATCTATTTTTATAGTAAAGTTAATCACAAACTAGTGATTCACACAAATTTCAAAGAATTCAAATTTAAACTATTCAAATTGGAAAACTAATCACACTAACAGCAAGTTTATAATTTTTATTACCTAAAAGCAAAAAAGAATCACTGAAAAACAGTTTGTATTTTGTTGTAAGTAGAAACAAAATAAAATAAATAGAGCAAAAAAGAAAACAAAAAAATAGAAAAAAAAATTAAAAAAATGCGACCTACTGGGCCACCACGGCCTGAATACGACTAGAAACCCATCCATGGGCCAGGATTCAGGCCCAGCAGGCCCACGGGCAAAGAGTAGCAGAGAAGGCCCGAAAGCTTGCAGTTGAGAGGAGCTCGAGAGGGTCGGCGCAGCAGCGCTTATAAACCACTCTCGAGCTCTCTCAACTAGCGAGGTGGGACTAAACATCCCACCGCACCGCGCCAGCGCAAGGCCTTTGGTCCCGGTTGGTAGCACCAACCGGGACGAAAGGGGGGGCATTGGTCCCGGTTGGTGGAACAAACCGGGACCAATGCCCCCCCTTTGGTCCCGGTTCGTGCCACCAACCGGGACCAAAGGTCTCTGTTTCCCGCCCATTGGGCTGCTGAAAAGAGACCTTTTGTCCCGGTTGGTGGCACGAACCGAGACCAAAGGGTGGCATTCGTCCCGGTTTGTGCCACGAACCGGGACCAATGCTCTGTGTATATAAGCAGGACTTCGGAATTTTTCAGTTTTCATCGACCATTTGCCCCTCGACGATGCCGAGCTCATCGACGCCGCCAGGCTGCCCGTGCTTGCCGTCGCCGCCCGCTCCTCATCGTCATCTCCACGTGCCCCTGCCCTGCCCTGACGTGCCGCCCCTGCCCTACGCCGACGCGCCGCCCCGTGCCTCCTGCCTCATCGTCATCGCCCCGTGTCCCCTGCCTCGACGCCAGCCGCCCCGTGGCCCTGCCCCGACGCCGCCCCGCGCCCCCGGCCTGCCCCGACCACGCCGCCGCCACGTTCGGTCCGGCCGGCCTTCTCCTCTCTGTTTTTTTATAGATATATGATGATTTTTTTCCAGATTATATGTATGTGTGTATATATGATTATATGTCCTCTTTTTTTTCAGATTTTTTGTTCTTGTATATGATGATTTGTTTTTTGCATTTTTAGAAAAATGTATATATGTTCTTTGTGTATATATGTTCATATATGCAAAAGTTACATTTTTAGAAAATTATCTATGTATGTTCTCTGATTTAGTGCATTTTAGGTTAGTTTCATTTTTAGAAAAGTTTTATATATCTAGGAAGAAGGAAGAAGGAAGAAGGAAGAAGAATAAAAAGTTTTATATATGCAAAAGTTACATTTTTAGAAAAGTTTTATATATCTAGCTAGGAAGAAGGAAGAAGGAAGAAGGAAGAAGAAGAAAAACTTTTATATATGCAAAAGTTATTTTTTATCGCGTATGTCGTTGTCGATATACCCCCTCCCCAATAACTTCGACATGAAGGGGGGGGGGGGGGGTCGATATACCCCCTTCACTTGAAACATATTTTTCCATGTATGTATCGTCATTGTCGATATAACCCCTCCCGGATAACTTTCGACATGAGGGGGGGGGGGTCGATATACCCCCTCCCCGATAACATCGACATGAGGGGGGGGGTCGATATACCCCCTCCCCGATAACTTCGACATGAGGGGGGGGTCGATATACCCCCTCCCCGATAACTTCGCCGCGTGCTCCCCCGAGCTCGGCCTTGCTCTGCCACTGCTCCATGGTCGCCGCCCCCCGTCGCCCGAACAAGTCTATGTATTATTTTATATCACGGTGGACATATATCAAAGTTTGATCATATGTCAAAGTTTGAATTTTGACATATGCAACATTTGATCATATATCAAAGTTTGATCAGATGTCAAAGTTTGAATTTTGACATATATAGATTTATCAAGAATGCCCCCATTATGGATGTGCACAAGTTGATCCAATTTTTTTCTGATCTCATCTATATATATATTCTTCTATATGTCACGTTGTCTGTCAAACTATTGAAGAAATCCATGGCTTCATCATTAGTCAGAAGTAACGGGCGTATGATGCTACGAAGCTCTTCAAAGTTGTTTTGGAACGGAGTTCCTGATAGAATAATTCGCCTTTTGGTATGAATTTCAGCAAAGGCTTTCCAAATAGCGATATTCGGAAGGCTCTTGCTGAACTTTGTACCAAAAAGCGAATTATTCTTCGATGCTACTAAGTGTAGTCGTGCAGGACCCTCATATTTGAGACCTCCTTCGCAAGAGTACGACTAGCGAGAGAGCTGCTTCTAGAGAGGAGGCCAAGCAGGCGCAACTTGAAGTAGACTCGAAGACTCCATTGTATGACACTAGATAATTGTTCCTCAAAATTGATTCACATGATAGGCGGTTTTGACAATAATGTGGTTTTGGATTCATGCGTATGGCAGCCCAGTCGACACAAAAATTGTATCATATAATTTTAAAAACAAGAAAACATGATATATATAAAATAAAATGTTCTAGAAAAATTAATGCATACTTGAATTTTGAAGATGCAAAATTTTATAGCTAGAAAAGTCGTGGATCCAAAATTCAAAAGGTTTTATTTTCTACATTTTGCAGGTCTTTTACTACATTTTCCATACATAAAAACATTTTTTTCCTAGATTCCCTAGCTTTCACGCTATTTTTATTGTTGCCAATTTTCGTTTATTTCAATTTCCTCTACTACTTAAAAAAAATAATATCGTTCCTTTTTCTGCGAGGCAGAGTGCTTCGCTCAATCTTACATATGTTCTCCACTATCTGTCTCTCAGTTTTGATTTTCCCCTCCTATCTCTGGTTTTTTCACAGGTTTCCCTAGAAGATTTTTTTAACTGTCCCCTCTTTTATTGAGTTACTAGTTTTTATTTTGTTTGGCAAGCCAATAAGTTCTAACCAACTAAGTGATTTTTATTTAGACAGGTAAATCATAGGTACGATTTTATGAACATTTATTTAAAAAATCATATTAATATGGGCAAGTAAATCACGGGCTAAAGTACTAGAATATCTATATCCCCTTGCAATACATGGGCAATTATCTAGTATCAGTAAAATTTCCATAATTTTTGGTTTGGGAGAGGATCGGAATTTTAAAATGTATTTTCCGAATTATACGAGTTCTTAGAGTACACTTTCCTTTTTTTCCTTTGAATTTGCCAACCAAAATTTGTACAAATCTTTTTTTTTCCATTTTCCCGATCCCTTTTCAATTTTTTATGCTAAAATAGATTACCACATGTCAAACAACTGTCGACATCTCATCATTAGATCCGTTTTTAGTGGGTCACGGGTCAAATTGTAGACATTTTTAATAATTTCGGGACCAAGATATCCGGTATCACTACTAGGGAAATGCTTATAGGTAGGACATCAGTGGTAGCGCTGGAAAATAGCACGCGCTGCTGCTAATTAGCATTAGCGCTGGTTCGGGGCAGCGCTACAAGTATTGCTTTATCAGTAGCGCTGGAAAAGGAAAAAACGCTACTACTAAGTGGGGCCCAACGAGCCCACCGACACTAGCTGTAGTAGCAGCGCTGTCCCGAAAACAGCGCTACTACTAATAGCAGTACCCGTAGCGCTTTATTTAACAGGACCGCTACTGCTAATGGGCCCCACTTAATAGTAGCGCTTTTCCAGGAAAGCACTACTACTAAGTACGATAGCAGCAGCGCTTTCTAGAAAACAGCGCTACTGCTAGTTGCGGCTGGTGCCACCTTTTCACCCCCCCCTCTCCCCCTCCTCTCCCCCTTTGCCCTCCTTTCCCCTCTCCCCTCTCTAAGTTAGTTCTCCACCATTGTTTCCCTTCTTCTTTCTTCCTCCTACCTCTCTTCTCTCCCCATTAATGCCCCGCTCCACCATAACTCTCCTCCATAAATGGCCTTCTCATCTCTATCTAACTACCTCATTTATTTGGCTCTCCCTCCATTTCATAGATATAGATCTAGCTAGCTCATCTCTCTCCCACTCCCTTAGTTAGCTAGAGTCATCTCTCCGCCCCAGCAACTAGATCTAGCTAGCTATTTAGCCATCCACACTTTTGATCCCTATAGGTAGTGAAAGGCCTCATCTAACCGTACTCGGTCTCTCTCGGAAGATAGGTGAGTAAAAAGTTGTGCATTTCAAGAATGGGAATATGTGTGTTTGGGATATGGAGAGATTTGTGTGAGTGACATGCCCCCGAGTTGCTTATGTTTTGCCGAAATGTCGATTTATTTCGGTTTCGGTGAATGTTGAGCAAACTCGATATGTCCTATTTTTAGGCAATGTCATGCCAAATTTTTATATGACTTTGATGCATGCATGCATTTTTTTATAACCCTTTTGCTTGTTATACGGTGCAGTCTCGGTCATGAAGGTGAGTGGATGGAAGGTGGAGCGATACATGCAATCTGCGGTGATGGACATGTATGCAAATTATCGGACTAGGATTAGATGTCCGTGTACAAGATGCAAAGGAGTCCTTTTGGACCCTTTTGATCGTGGCAGTTTGAAGGCGCACCTGCTGATGAATGGTTTCATGGATGGCTATTCCTGGTGGATAAGTGAAGATGATGATGAGGACGTCCACATGGCAGGGAATAACGACATGGGGCTAGACGAAGAGATGACCGATCGACACGAAGACGATGGCACCGGACATGGCGGCGGCGAAGAGTCCGGACATGACGGCGGCGAAGAAGATTCCGGACATGGCGAAGAAGAGTCCGGACATGGCGGAGAAGAGGCGGCGGTCACGCCGCAATCTTCGATGCTACTAAGTGCAGTCGTGCAGGACCCTCATGTTCGAGACCTCCTTCACAAGAGTACGACTAGCGAGAGAGCTGCTTCGAGAGAGGAGGCCAAGCAGGCACAACTTGAAGTAGACTCAAAGACTCCGTTGTATGACACTAGATAATTGTTCCTCAAAATTGATTCACATGATAGGCGGTTTTGACAATAATGTGGTTTTGGATTCATGCGTATGGCAGCCCAGTCGACACAAAAATTGTATCATATAATTTTAAAAACAAGAAAACATGATATATATAAAATAAAATGTTCTAGAAAAATTAATGCATACTTGAATTTTGAAGATGCAAAATTTTATAGCTAGAAAAGTCGTGGATCCAAAATTCAAAAGGTTTTATTTTCTACATTTTGCAGGTCTTTTACTACATTTTCCATCCATAAAAACATTTTTTTCCTAGATTCCCTAGCTTTCACGCTATTTTTATTGTTGCCAATTTTCCTTTATTTCAATTTTCCCTACTACTTAAAAAAAATAATATCGTTCCTTTTTCTGCGAGGCAGAGTGCTACGCTCAACCTTACATATGTTCTCCACTATCTGTCTCTCAGTTTTGATTTTCCCCTCCTATCTCTGGTTTTTTCAAAGGTTTTCCTAGAAGATTTTTTTAACTGTCCCCTCTTTTATTGACTTACTAGTTTTTGTTTTGTTTGGTAAGCCAATAAGTTCATACCAACTAAGTGATTTTTATTTAGGCAGGTAAATCATAGGTACGATTTTATAAACATTTATTTAAACAATCATATTAATATGGGCAAGTAAATCACGGGCTAACGTACTAGAATATGTATATCCCCTTGCAAAACATCGGCAATTATCTAGTATCAGGAAAATTTCCATAACTTTTGGTTTGTGAGAGGATCGGAATTTTAACGTGTATTTTCCGAATTATGTGATTTCTTAAAGTACACTTTCCTTTTTTTCCTTTGAATTTGCCAACCAAAATTTTTACAAATCATTTTTTTCCATTTTCCCGATTCCTTTTCAATTTTTTAGGCTAAAATAGGTTACCACATGTCAAATAACTGTCGACATGTCATCATTAGTTCCGTTTTTAGTGGGTCACGCGTCAAATTGTAGACATTTTTAATAATTTCAGGACCAAGATATCCGGTCTAGAATTGATCTAGTTGCCTAGCTTACAATTTCCCAATTGTTGAGAGACCAAAATGGTTTTTCTTACGCAAAATTTTACATGCACTTAATATTGAAGAAGTTTTGAATCGCAGCTCATGCACGACCTTATTTGATTCTTTTATAAAATGGATAAATCATGAGAACTTAAAGCTCCCTCAGTGGGTTTGATGCACCGCCGCTGCGGCCTCTCCATCGTCGGAGCCAGCCAGTCATTGTTGATCGCGGACGGGAAGTTCTCAAGGCCATGGTCTTGTCAAACCAGTGCCCTACAAAAGAAATGGTTGAAGCCATCGTCACCGGAAGATCCACATATCCAAGATCCCAACCTCCAAAAATGCTCAGAGGGCTCACGCTGGCACCAGAGGTCCTACCAATGTAACAGAGAGGAGGCCGAGGACCAAACTACAAAGGGAAGCCGTCGTCACAGCCAAAATAACAAATCCTATCCTCACAACTGATAGACCGGCCGGAATTCACGCCAATGAGCCATCAAGTCACCACAGTCGACACCGTTGAGATGGAGGGCAAGATGCAAAATTTTATTCCCCAGATCGGTGCCGTCGTTACCACCAATGAAACATCGCCATGTAACTGTGCTAAAAAACCAGAATCGGGAAAAACTAGAGTTCCATCTGGTAGATCGGTATCTCGGTGTCAGGATCAAAATGCCATGTGACTCTAATACTGGGAAATTTAATGCGAAATCTAGCTCCATGTGCTTTGGCATAGAAAGAACTTGGGAATTTGTTGTGTAAATGACAAAGCATATGTAGACAACACTATCTAGTTTATAACAGGTAAGCATCAGCACACAAGCTACAAAAGTAGGAATCGATAGATGAATCTGCACGATCGAGCTGCTACAGCAATGAGCAGTACCACAATTTTGCAAAAGGATCTTTAAAGGGTGGGTTTGTCCAGTCCCCTTCCGTGCTATAGCTTGCCCAACGCTGTTGTTCCCCTTTCTCTCTCTAACCTAGCCAAGAAATCACCAACCTCTTTCTCTATCAGTCCCTCTCTCTATCCTCTCCTTGGCATCTCTGCCACCAAGCTAAACTAGGCCATGCTGATCCATCGCTTGCATGATCCTGCATGGAAGGGGGTAGCCAGCTGGTGGCGTGCCTTCCCAGCCTCTACATGCTTGATCCGTACACATCCCCTCCCCTCCTCGGTCCATTGCATAACCAGCACAAGCTTCACCAGGTGCCACTGGTGCTCTTAGAACAGCCTGGGAACCACAATGTGATGTTCTCTTCGGATCATGGTAGAGGCCTACACCCACTGCTTCCGGGAATCCCCTTCTACCACTGCGCCGCCGCCTATGAGAAGCCCACCGGGTTCACGCCCTTCGGCGGCACCGGCGAGGTAACTGACGCTGATGTGCATGCTTGCCCGCCTTTTGTTGCATTGTGCTTCTTGCTTGATTCCTTAGAAATCTTGGTTTTTTTTCTCAGGCGGGCACATCAGCAGCCAGAGCGGGCAATGAGATTGCTGGTACTTCTACCACCGCGACAGCCAGCTGCCATGGACCAAGCTCATGGTAAGATGTGTATTGCGACCTGCTACACGGTATCATGTTACTGGACGACTGGGCATGTGATAGTGCTAACAACTAGGGTTTCACGAGCTAGCTAGCTAGGGGATTGATCGGTATGGGGCAGGTGGAAGGGGCTGAGAAGGGGAAGATGAAGGTTAGGAGGAAGATGAGGGGGCCGCGGTTCTGCTTCCAGACCAGGAGCGAAGTGGACGTGCTGGACAACGGATACATGTGGAGGAAGTACCGCCAGAAGGTTGTCAAGAACAGCCTTCATCCCAGGTATGCACGCACATGTGCTTACCCTAATTCGTTTTCTGCTACTACTACATATGCATGCCATACGCAAATCCAATTCGAGGATGTCCGCGAACTGCAAGTGCCTTAGATCCAGGGGACCGTCCCCCTTCATGGCCACTCTAATTTGCAGGATTCTAAAAATACGGAAATTGAAAAACGTGGGATTATATTATTTACTTTTTTAAGGGTAATGTTGCTGCTTTATTTATTCTCTAAAGTTATTATTTTTAAGACGTTGAAGTCGATGGAAATTTTCCTATGAAATTTAGTGCGAATGAATCACAAGAAAAAATTCCTATAGTTTGCCATCCTACAAACCACACAGGAAGATTCTTAAGGATTGGAATCCTCTTTTTTTTAAACCCTTTGAAACAAAAAATCATATTAATATGGGCAAGTAATCACGGGCTAACGTAATAGAATATGTATATCCGCTTGCAAAACATGGGAAATTATCTAGTATCAGTAAAATTTCCATAATTTTTGGTTTGAGAGAGGATCGGAATTTTAACGTGTATTTTCCGAATTATACGATTTCTTAAAGTACACTTTCCTTCTTTTCCTTTGAATTTGCCAACCAAAATTTTTACAAATCTTTTTTTTTCCATTTTCCCGATTCCTTTTCAATTTTTGATGTTAAAATAGGTTACCACATGTCAAACAACTGTCGACAGATCGGTCAATACAATGTAGACATATTCTTTCGGTGGATCAAAATCCATACAATGCTTTATGTTTCACTAATTATGGTGATATATTCTTTCGGTGGGCCATGTGGTGGATTCGTCAATCTTGAAGCTCCGCGACTCATGTCCTCAGTAGTTGGTGTGTGAACGTGGGCATGTGGTAGCTGTTTGCTTGCGTGTGAGCGTCTACATTGCACTCAATGTTTCTAGAAAAATCGAACTATTGTCATCTCCGCTCCCACCACACATGGCCTTGAGCAAGACTAGGACATTTTTAGAACTATAAATTTAGGATTTATGATACAGTTTTATGTTTGAGGGAAATGATAATTAACAAAATGTAAAGTAAAGAAACATGAAGTCTAGTTTCCCTGTAAGCTTTATATACGAGGGATTCATTTCTTCCGCCAATAATTTCCATCTTTATGGTAAGCAGAAGTATGATAGATATGCACTATAGCATGTGTCCCAAAAATGGGTGCCTTGTTCATTGTTGAGTATAGACAATAAGCTTAACACGGAAGTATCGCCGTGTCAATCTCCAAGACATATTGAATTGATATGCACCATTCAATTGAGCATCCTTGATTAAATGATATTCATTAGGATTTTACGAACTTTTGGATTGTGTGAATTCCGTGAAAAAAAATTTAGTGTTCCACTGATTAGTACCCCCCCCCCCCCCCCCCCGCGGCCAATGCATCTCTACCATCCCAAGTTCATAGGAATTTTGACATGAGCTCAAATGACATTCTATTGTACTTAGCACATATTATTGCAAAGATTTTCGTCGGAATTTTGGAGCATTTGCGGATGGATTTCATAGAAATTGTTCCTATAGACGGTTGTTGGTTGCGAGGCTGCTTGCCTGGTGTGTGCATGATTTCTAGTTCACGTGGTTGTGTCCACGTTCGGATCATGTATGCTTGCATCATCTTCGTTGAATGTGCAATTTCTTGGCGTGGATCATCGCTATTTTTTTGCATCCGCCTAGGCATAGCTTCAGTCTTGTATGACTTTTGCTATTTACCGGTGTGAACTTGTGTGTGTATGTGTGTGGGTGTGTGCGTTGGTGTTGATTGTGTGCATCCTAATCATGGAGAGGCCAACTGTGTGCTCATTGTGTTTGTCTCCCCATGATTCTACATTATGAGTTAATAAAATTGATTTTTATTTATAGGATTGAATCCCACATGAAATTCATCTTAGACTTCTTCTGCACTACATTGTAAATGAAAATTTGCATCCACTCAAACCTCTTCCAAAAGATCATTTTTTCATGTGGTGCAATTAAATAAACTTGGTTACAAATTCAACCATTATGATTTGAGTGGCATGGTATTGTTCTCCTGTGTTTTTCCTATTCCTGTGCATTCAAAATCATGTGAATCAAAGAACCTCACAAGTCCAATGCACCATCCTCTCAGCTCTTTTCCCTACTCTAAATTTTCATGTGTTCGTTTGTTGTGAATCATTTATTAAAGACATGGATTAAAAAAACCTAGTGTTTTGAGCTCTTACAGGAATATATATATAGTACATGATATACCAAACACGTGTTGTTCCTACCGCTACACTTTTGAAACCTTCTAGCCAGAGATTTGGTTAGGTTTATGGGATTAAAAACCCTACGAATCTTTCCTATGATATACACTTTTGTACTTAACTGCAAGTCTGCAAATGAGAACTCCATTGTGTGTAATAACCTCGAAAAAATCCCATCGATCATGACTTCCTACATTTTTCCAGCACTATAATCAAATATTCATTGGTGCCAATTCCTATAGTGTCCAATCTTATTGGATTGAAGCAGGTGCGCCGCTGTAATACTGTATTTTTCATCTGTTTTGGCATTTCTAAACAAAAAATGTATAGAGACCCTTAGTACAAATCGGGGAAAGCAGTGGTGCATGGAAGGGTCATCATGCAGTAATGCACCATCCCAAAACAGACACATTTTTTTCGAAAAGGGGGAAGACCCCAGCCTGTGCATCATCACGATGCACATAAAGATCCCAAAACGGACACATGAATATTGTTGCAACCTCTACAAAAATTTACAAATTGTGTAAAGAGCGTTTTCCCTGATTTATTTTCATCTTTGTTCATGTTCTGACCATGCTTGCATTTAGCTTGTGCTCCCTTTGTTTCAAAATACTTGACGTTCTAGGTTAGTCGAAAGTCAAACTTTTTAAGTTTGACCAACTTTACAGAAAAATTGCTAATATTTACAACATCAAATATATACAGTATGAAAATATATGTTATGTTGAATCTAATGAAGCTAATTTAATGTTGTAGATGTTGTATATTTGTCTACAAACTTGGGCAAACTTAAAGAATTTTGACTTAAATCAAACCTAAAATTTGAAGTATTTTCAAACTGAAGGAGTAAGTCCTACATTATTCATGACCTTCGGCAACATTACAGGCATGGGTACATGCATATGGATGCACGAACAGAACAAATGGTGCATAATTTTACACATAATTTTCATAATCTATTTATTCAATATTGTTGTTTTGATATTTTCTTCTATATATTTGGTCAAACTTAGAAAGAATGGACTTTTTGACTGAATTTATACCCCATCTATTTGGGGGACAGAGAGAGCAATATCTACAACATCGAATATATATAGTATGAAATTATATGTCATGTTGAATCTAATGAAGCTAATTTAGCGTTCTAGATGTTTGGTATATCTGTCTAAAAACTTGGTCAAATTTTAAGAAGTTTGACGTCGGACAAACCTAAAACTTCAAGTATTTTGAAAAGGAGGGAGTAAGTCCTAAATTATTCATGACCTGCGGCAGTAGTACAGGCCTGGGTACATGCATACGGATGCACCAACAGGAGAAATGGTGCACAATTTTTCACATGACAATGTTTCTGCACACGCGTGATAGTGATACTACAATGTTTATCCACAATGAGCATCATACAGTGTTCATGAATGTTAACTGTGCCAGTACTTTAATTCTAGATTATTATGACACGTGTGATGTGATTTACTGTGTCTCCAGAGATCTATTGTGGATTCATTACTATTTTTTTCTTGCAAAACTTGGCTTCTCTGAAAATATATGTGTGTGTTATTTGCGTACGTGTGTAGGAGCTACTGACGCGTGAAGAAGCACGTGGAGCGGCTTTCGGAGGAATGCCGCATGGTGATCACCACCTACGAGGGCCGCCACACCCACACCCCCTGCAGCGACGACGACGCCGGCGGTGACCACACCGGCAGCTGTGTCTTTACCTCCTTCTGATCGATCGGCCGATATTTGTCGAAACGTACGCGATACACTTTAATTAGCTGGGTTGGTAGAATCATGCATGCATGCTTTTGTTAATTTGGTTAGATAGACTGGTCACATTATTATTACTGCATGCAAACATGCAATGTGGAGGACATATATATATATATATATATATATATATATATATATATATATATATATATATATATATATATATATATATATATATCGAGTAATAATATGCTGTTTTGCATCGGTATATATGTCTAGTTATTTCCTTATAGCATCTACAATCAGGGTCCCCATATCGGCCCCAAACGCCCGGACAGGCTGCCCGGCCACTGCCCGATCAGGATTTAGCCACCCAACCGGACCGGGCAAATCCAGCCCAAACATTCGGGCTATCCGGCAATCCTCATACCCAACCCATATGTGGGCCGGATATGGGGATGCCCGGATACGCCTACCACATAGGTTGTGGCCCACTATGGCCCACCACGACACGTCAAAACCTCACCAAACCCTAGTTATCGGTCCACACTCGACCACACCGCTCACTCACAGTACCTTGTCGTTCCTGTCCCCTCACATCTACCATGGCGAGCTCCAACAGCTCCTCCAGCAGCGTGTCTGATCCCGTCGACTGGGACGACCTCTTGAAGGATGAGGGCTCCGGCAGCGAGGTGCCGAATGACAAAGAGCTTGCGCTCTGCATCACCATCGAGTGGTCACGGGTGGACATTGGCGGGAGCTCGAGCTCTATGCCATCCCCGGTGGCCCGGCACGGCAATGCGACCCAGCGTGGCGGCCCGTCGCGCTCCGCTCCACTCCAGATCTGATGACGAGCGACCCTCCTCCTTTCCCCTCCGGCCCCCGATCCTCCCGGGCAGCGTTGGGTGCTCAGGCCCGCGCCCACCCAGAGGATGCGGATGACGGAGCCGGAGGTGAAAGCTACCCGCCACGAGAGGCAGAGGGTGGCGGAGGCTGGCCCTTCCCGCCCACGCTCCAGATCCGTGCCCGTCGACCCGGAGGAGCAGCTCCTCCGCAGGGTCATGCACCGATCGCTGACGTCCGTGGAGACGGACGATAAGCGCCTCTGACGCAAGAATGCGAAGGCGCTCCAGCTCAGGATCGAAGATTTGGAGCGCCTCACGAAGCGGAAGGAGACCGCCAAGGCCATGACGGCACGACACGCGAAGGAGCAGTCCCGCGTGGTCTGTCGCCTCTCCGGCTACATCTCCTCGGCGTCAGACAGTGGCACGACGAGCACGGACGACGAGGCTCCTCCCGCCGCGGACACCTACATGGAGGATCACGACTGCCACTCCGGTGACCGCAAGGGGAAGGGGCCTGCCAAGAAACGGTGATCTCCGGCTCCCCGCCCCGTCTAGCTAATATATATTGTATGTAATTTAATCTATCGGGTGAAGAACTATGTCTGACGACGAACCATGTCTTTTGGGTCCAATTGTGCTATATATTTCTTGTTCGACCTACGTTGCCATGTTGATCTACGTTGTTGCATGCTTTGTATGGATTTTGGTGCGGATATATGAGGGTTGCGGTTGTGCACAAGGAGAAATAGGGTGTGTCTAGTCATTGTCCGCGGGCGCGCCGCCGGTCGTGTTCGCGGGCGTATAGGGCCCCAAATTAGGCAATGTAGATGCTCTTATGCACTTATTTATCCGATGGAGTACCAGTGTACTACTCTACTATGCTCTATGCGGCATGCACTACCAGTTGTACAGTAGTGCCTTGCTAGCTGATGGATCATGCACATGTGCCTAAAGCCTTGGGCATGGCTGCAATGTATGCAAGCTTGGCACCGAAAGAGAGGTCATGATCTTCTTGCTTGTCGGCAGCATAATCCAGAAGGCAGCACTGCAGGCTCACGGACTAACATCCAGAAAGGCAGCTCTCGGGGTCCTTGCATGTGCACTCGCTCATCATGCCTGCTTTGCCTACTAATGATGGTAAGACTGCATCCACCTGTGTGTCGCGGTAAGCTTCTAAACGGACTCGGACAAACTCCCATTCACACGCTACTGTCGATCTGACCACATCAGGGGGTGGAAAGGCTTCGCTCCAAGATGAAAATGAACTGGTAAAAAACACCCGTGTGATTAATTAAGGGCGACAAGCGGTTTGAAAGTGAAGGATCCTGGCCCTGAAGTTGCACTCTGATTTCCGGACGGGTGGCAGAACTGGGTACACTACTCCAGTAGAAGAACTGGTTCGATCGCCCGCTCCGCGCCCTTTGCAGCCACCACTGGTTCAAACGGACCCTTAATCCGCTGTATTGTATTTGTTTGGCAGATCTCAAATGTTTAGAGCCGCACCTTTTTCTTTTGTGCCACATGTGGCGTGGTTAACATGGCTTTCTCCGACGAACTCTTTTCTCTTTTGTTGTCAAAAGGCACAGGGCCAAATATAAGCCCTTTCAAAAACTCCCTTACAAGAAAAAAAAATACAGACAAATCCTTGAGGAAAACATCACCATCTTCCTTCTGCATCCCTTGATAGCATGCCACGAGCAACGCTCTTTATCTCCTCTCCGCCTCCGTCTTATCGGAGCAACCTTAATGTAGCTCAGGAGTTTGTAAAAACATCGGTCAGAAAAATCGTCGATTTAGACCAGAAGACGTCTGCGAACACAATCTGTATAGATCACCGTCCCGGAGAGGCGGAGAAGCCGGCACTGAGAAGTATCGGAGGATAATCTCAACTCTGGTCGGACATAGCAGAGGGACACGAACCTCACAAATTCCCCGACGGAGCCGTATCTGGATGAGTTTCATCCGACGAAGATGGATCTAGAGAACAAAAACACAACGTAGCCACATTCCCTCTGTAGGCCGCCGCCATGGATAAACACTAATAACAACGGAACGAATGTCTGGCTATCAACACCATCTCCGACTCATCAACATTGCTGCGAGGATGGCCATAGACATGGGGAAAGATGAGGAACCATTATTTTCACCGCCGTTACTGCACCAACTTCACTGGTGATAGAGAAATCGAGAACCCTATGAGACACAAACCAGACACACAAATGCGGGGTTCCCACCGAAGGCGGGCATGGAACCCCACATCGATACCGACAGTCAGGGGGGATAGTTTCCCACCTCCCGTATTTTAAACACCAGAAAAATGATTCACTTGATATGAATTTTGTTACTGGTATGGTTTCTAAAACGAACAAGTCGGGCCCGTGACAAACCCTTTTCCTATTAGAAAAATCTCCAGTTTCCAATGCTCTATCGGTCCTTCTGGCGATGGTGTCCTTCTTTTTTGGTGATTGCAGCGATGGTGTCCTGTGTTAACATGATTTAACTGTGTACTTGAAATGAATAAATTTTGCAGAAATTATTTGGAAATGTCACTGTCTTGTCCATGTATTCGCAACATCATTTTCTCATTCATAATTAGAGTTTGTGGGCCAACCTTTTTTAGAGTATTTGCATCTGCTGCTTCTAGTGTGATTTTTTCCTTTTTCTAGAAATGAACATTTTTTAAACACGTAATGTTTATAAAAATGGGTGAACCATTTTTATAATACGTGAACATTTTATAAATACATGAATTTTTTAAACACTCGAACATTTTTAAAATGTACGAACATTTTTTAAAAATTCATGATGTTTTTAAAAAAACTATGAATTTTGTTAAATTTCATGCTTTTGCATTTATTTTAATATGTCAAAAATTGGCCCCATTATTTTTGGACAGCCGTAGTTATTGGACCGGTCCACATAGCACCTGCGTGGACGATCTGCCCGGTTTCCTGGGCCGTTCGCATTTACAGGGCTGCCTAGGGTAGCCACAACCACTTATATACTCTAAGAAAAAGGTTAACTGTTGCTAAAAAAAGATTCACTTCCCCTTGAAAAAAAGATTAACCCAAAGTCCCGAACCAGCGAAGCGGTTTGGCTCGACCGGAACACCAAGGGCACGAACCCAGTCGCCCGCCACCGCGATGGCTGCACCGCCGGCCGCCCCTACGCCGGCGGTGAGGCTACCGAGGGAGTATGGTGAGTCGTTTCGCTTTGGATCTCTACTTCCTGTGTTCGCTTTTGTGCTCATGAAGCTTCTGGAATTTAGGGTTCTACTGCCGTAGAGGATTTTGGGGATCTGATGCGTCGGGAGCTCGCTTGCAGGGTAGGACCTGATGCTCAGATCGATCGCCGCGTTCTACGCCGTCATGGTGGCTTACACCAAGGTGGAGGCGAGCTTCAATGTGCAGGTTCGGGTTTGGGCTTCCTCCCTGCTTGAATAGTTCATACTTCATAATGCCCAGCTTGTAGTGTCACATGTGTAATTTACATGATGGGAAGGGTGTTTTCTCATAATAATTTGGGTTTCATCTACGTAGGAATGCCTACGAGTTTATATCTGGACAACTTTCCCTTTGGCGTGGTAGTTAATTTGCAGGCATTTTGCTGTTCAGAATCTGTTTCATTCAGTAATTTTTGTCATACGGTGAAATCGAATGAGCTTCCCCTTCCCGATATCAATTTTAGTACTCCCTCCGTTCACAAATATAAGATGTTTTAGATGTTTCAATATAGACTACATATGGACTGAAATGAGTGAACAAACACATTAAAATACGTATACACCCGAATCAGAAAAAAGTTAGAACATCTTATAATAGTGAACGGAGGTAGTATTAGTTAATTCTTGAATTTCTCCCCTTCAATTGGTTAAGTTTTAATCAACTGTATTTCTTTTGCTTGCACTTGTACTGTCATGTAGTTCCAACTGCTTCAGCTAACTTTTGAGTCATTCATTCTCTAGGCCATGCATGATATTCGGCACCACAATCATTTCTTTGAAAAAAGTTCACACATTTGAAAAGTTTGCAAATTTGAAATGGTTCATGAATTGGGAAAAGATATAACAAATTTGAAAAAAAGTTCGCACTTTAAAAAGTTCACCAATCTTTTTAAATAAGTTTATGAATTTCAAAAAAAGATTGTAGATTTTAAAAAGTTCATGAAATCAAAAACAGAAAAAAAGAATCATAGTTTCCCAAAATAAAACCCAGACATGTCTGAAACAGAAAAACCAAAAATGAGAAGGAAAAATACCAACCGAAAACTTCCAGAAGCTTCCCAAAACCGAGCTCGGAAGCTTCCGAAAACTGAATTCGTCAGCCGCTCACTGATCCTGTGCGCGCTGCTTACTGTTGACGCACGGGTGCAACGGAAAAAATAAATAAATGGACGCTACCTCTCTACTCAGCTCAGGAGGATGGAGGGGTGTGCGCCAGCTTGCAATAAAAAATGCGCAAAGCGAGCAATGAACGGATCAAACGCTACCTCTCTACTCAGCAGTCTTCAAGATCGGACCGTGGGATCACATCACGCCAGCCATCGTGGTGACGGCGGGGTCATTTGTCATCTCAACTCACAAGTGCGACTGACAGGAGGAGATCGGAATAGATATATAAGCTACTCTACTCCTTTTCAATCTGTCAGACCTGTACTAGTATCGATCGATCGATCGACAGGTCTATGAGAGGCAGCATGCCATGATGAGAAATCTTAGGCGCTGGACCTCCTCCATCATTCCTGTCTGTCTATGTTTCCGTCTCGTCTATTGGCCCTTCCTTTTGCCCCGCGGGTTCGCGTAGTAGTACGCCAGGCCGGCTAGGTACGGCGAAAAGGATCTGCGACCAGTATGTCTTGTCAGAAGAAACAAACCCGGGCGGAAGCTGGAAAGGCCGTTTGGAGGCATTGGAGCGGCTCATGATTCCGATTCCGAGCAGCGATTCTTATACACAAGGTGCACACATATATAGACCCAACTGAAAAGCAAAAGGACATGAAATGTGATGATGCCGATCGAGTTCGAGAAGTAGAACGATCGATCTGCTATCGCTACAGTATAGAGTGATTGGTTCATGATAGAAATGGCTTATAGAAATGACCTCATAAGTCATAACGTAACCAAATCTAATGCAGAACCAAAAGCACGAACTAAGCTAGCTGAGCACAAAAGGCGATATCGACTCAACGTGTTTGTGAGAGGTGGCTCAACCTGGATAACGTATCATACTACTTATATATATATACCATTTCACAAAAACTCAAATCCAAATTCTGTCTAGAGCTATATAAACCACAAAAACAAATGTAGGGATCACAGTGATATTGGGCCAAATTAATAGCCCAACTTAAATTAGGTACTACTCAGTTATTTCTCTTTTTCGTTTATCGAGCTACAACTCAAATTTTGATTTTAAATTTTGTGGGGTAGTACATACCTATTGCATCTATGTTCTCACATATCAAGAAATTTAGAAACATCGCTAGGACGTTCAACCGGTGTCGGGTGCACATGGCGCACCCCAAAGCCCGGTGCACTGGATACATTTTCATTTAGCACGGTGCTAATGGTAATTAACCAATAGAGGGAAGCAATGATACACGCCATGTTCGTCTCTTGTGAAAGTAGAACAAAAGGAGTGCTTGTGTCTTCGCGCCATGTTCACCATGCCAATGATCATTTCTTCAAACACCGAGAGTGAGGCGTGTCATGTGAAGTATGCAGGGGAACATCGTACTTGGGAGTAGGTTTTAATTTTCACCATTTATATTTGACTGATTTTTACTCTTCGTCTTTTTTTACGGGGACATTTTCACTCTTCCTAATTAACGGAAGAGTCCACTTCTAATTTCCGGTTGAACTTTCCATAGCGAGGCCCGATTAAGGCCAACGTTGCTTAGACATCAATCATAAGATTTACAAACGGAAAAGTTATATTTTTCAATATTTATGAATCAAGTGAGCAGTTTAGCTTGCTGTACACTCAGCTAAACGGAAATCAAATTATGGGTTTGATGTCTTCTGTACATCACCAAATCGGACCATCCCTTGGTGGTACATGACAACACTGTTCATAGCGAGACGGTAGTTGCAACTTCGACTGTATTGATGCTAGATGACTCTACTCTTTAGTAGATTATATGTGAGTACAATCAATGATTGTGTGTTAACAATGTACATGGTGTTCCTTGGCACGAGCGTTCCCCACAGTTCCCCACATACAGATCGATAGGCCATCCCGCGCCCAAAGCAACTAAACTACTGGATCCAGTTATTCGTTCTACAGTAGCGTTTGTTAGGTTAAGTGCTACCTTAGCCAACCTGTCATTATCTCATGCTTCTCTCTTTTACTCCTCATTCCTTGGTGTTTATATTTCTGTTGATTTGTTGTAGGGAGCAAGGAAAACAATCGATGTTGAAATCTCAATCGTAACCATTTTAAACCGATTAATCCTAACGGTTATTTTTGTACTGTTTTGACAATATATTAGATTGATTCATGCATGTAACCATATTGCTTCCAATAAGGAATAAAAGTATAAAACTACCCAACACCTTGCCTTTTATTGCAAACAAGCCGCTCAACCTACATTGCTTTAAATATATCACCAGCTCCTGGGATTATTCATTTTTTTTAGAAAATTGGTGACAAAGCAAATTTAAACTGGATAATACCAAGCGTGTTGCTATGGAAATTTATAAACATAAATTATTGAGAATAAAATTAGAATATATAATGTTGCTCCATATTCTCACCATGTGAATGGTTTTCGACCTAGCAGTAAGCGGAGGGTGATTGCAAGTTATAGTGCCTCGTGACCTTCTGCTTTAGTTGCTTAAAAAAATAATGATGTGGAGGGTTTGCACGTAATTGATGATGCGGATGGCTCGCATGTGTTGGAAAATGAATCATGGAGGGTTTTGAATGCCCTTGATGATGTTCTAAATGGGATCACCTACTTATATTTGTAGAATAGGTCGTTACGTTCTCGAATTCTGATATTTAGTGGCATTCTTCAACATATCCTACACTTGTAGATTTGGTTATGCAAACACGACATTATATTTGACAAAAGATATTGAGCAAAAAATGGAGTCCATCGCAGGTTATATGGCTATAAATCAATAAATGAGCTGGCCGCAATCCTAAATATTCACTTCAGCAATTGCAGAACAAGAAACTAATGATGCACAAAGTTGGAGTTGGTTATCAAAGACTTGAGCCTTTGTTTTGGCTACATCTTCAACATGGGATATAGTCCTTTGTTTTCACCTTTTGATTGCATGATAAATTTTGAGCTATTTGTCTTTTTCATTTGGTTCAATATATTGTGTGCATTGCTCAGTATAAATAAATGAGATCTGACTACAAAGAGTTTTCAGGGGAAAAGAAGAGGTGGTGTCGACAGCGCCCTCCTCTCCTTCTTCTCGGTGCCCTGCTCTGTAGCAAACGGACAATGTCGCTGTCTATGCGAGCAATGATATCCATTTTTTTTTGGCAAGATGAGTACGACTCTGAAAACAACGACTAGGAAGGGATGAAAAAGTGAGAGACCAAAGGATCAGACAAAGAAAATGGTTGCACACTTGCACACGCAAGAACACTCAGCCTACGAGCTACTCCTCCTACCTCTATCCCCTTTCTTGCTCATTGCGCAGTGCTGGTCTGCCACTTCAGGTTTCTACACTTTTCTTGCTGCATCTGTATACTGTACACTGTAGACTGTGGTAGTAGACTCCCAGTATGCATATACTGCTGCTTGTTCGTCACTCTGCGGTCCTCCCTTCCCATGGAAACGATGCAGAAAGACTTGGCAACGGAACTGTACAACCCCCGCTGCTCCGCACATGCTTCCTGTCTCTCCCATGGCTCGTGACCAATTGGCAGAAATCTACACTGGCCACTGGGTTTGTGAGATAAAGGGAGATGCTATTGCTACCACATGAGGTAGGGCAAATTAAGCAAGTGGCTCTCTGGGTTGAGGAGGGTGGATGGCCCTGAAGAAGAGGCTTTTTGCAGCATCTGCAATGATAAAAATTCCCTCTGATCGCAGCACCGCTATAGCTGTAGCTTAATCTGGAAAACATAAGTGGGAGTACTGCTGCTGCAGCAATGTGTTTGGTTGGCCATGGTTGATGTCTTCTGCCATGGCTAGCCCCACCACTAGCTTGCCGGCCATTGAGGCGCAGCTGAACCTGATCAACCACGCTCCTAGTTTTCAATCGGTGTATCATGCGTGTGGCCATATGCACGAGCAGAGATGCAGGATGACCACGAACGCTGGCCACCGCAGATACGCATGATTGGGCATGAATTCTACCTACGCTTGTTTCCTACTTTCCTCCCTCGGTCTATCCTACGTACATGGAAAAATAACTGTACACATGGATTGGTTTTCTGGCGAGGAGCTAGCCTAGCAAGATTCCAAATACAAATGGAAAGACTGTTGCGTTTGGTATAGTGGCTGGCGTGTACATGTAGGAGTACATACTTCAGAGGCATATTGCTGTTGTCATCCTCGAGTAAGCATTTTCATGCATGTATCGTTGGTCAATCTGTAATTCCGTATGTGCGTCACTACCAGAAAAACAGGCGATGCCGACGGCCAAATATATGCCGACGGCCCCCGTCGGCATAGATAGGTGTATCCCGACGGCCCATCTCAAGCCGTCGGCGTAGATAAGCCGTCGGCATATATCTATCTACGAGGCCGTCGGCATAGGTCGGTCGTCGGCATCGCAAGAAATATGCCTACGGCGGCCGGTGGCATACCATGTGGGCCCGGCTACACGGGCGGCGACGACGATTTGACGGCGTGACGCCTACGCTGACGGTTAACGATGGCCGTCGGCATAGGTATGCGCACGTCATCGATCCGCGTCGTCTGCCACGTCATCGATCCGAGCCGCTCGCCGGTCCGTGCGGTGCCGACGGCCTTTCCACATCATCGATTAGAAATATTATTAGATTTCTAATAATATTTTAATATTTTATTTATTTTCTCTTTTTCCTTTTTATTTTTTTCCAAAACTAATTTGATTAACTTAAATGTGCCTTATTTACAGAAAACATATCTCGATTATATATTTATCGATTGCCCCCCCCCCCCCCACACGGGCCTTGCTTCCGTCGTGTCACGGAGAGGGGAGACGGGACGGGGTACCCGGGTGGTAGCAATGCCGCCAGATGTTGCGGTGGGCCCTCCTACGCTTGTGGAAGCGTGGTGGCAGGCGCAGGCACGCGGCTCCGGGGTGTGCCCCCCCTCACGGGCGTCGCTGCCGCCGTGACCCGGAGGGGGGAAACGGCCACACTGGGCTGACACGGAGGGAATCTTGGGGTGGGTTGGGCCGGAAAGGTGTTGGGAGGTGTAGCTATGGGTTGGGCTATGACAACCACGTGAAAAGGTCCAACGGTCAAACCCCGTCCTGCGAAAGGCAAAGGGCTAGATCCGGCAGTCGTTTGTGTCAGGGTTAGAAATGACGGGGTACCTGGGGGGGTAGCAATGCCGCCAGGTGTTGCGGTGGGCCCTCCTACGCTTGTGGAAGCGTGGTGGCGGGCGCAGGCACCCGGCACGCGGCTCCGGGGTGTACCCCCCTCACGGGCGTCGCTGTCACCGTGTCCCGAAGGGGGGAAACGGCCACGTCGGGCCAACACGGAGGGAATCTTGGGGTGGGTTGGGCCAGGACGATGTTGGGAGGTGTAGCTATGGGCTGGGCTTTGACAACCACGTGAAAAGGTCCACCGGTCAAACCCCGTCCTGCAAAAGTCAACGGGCTAGATCCGGCGGTCGTCTGTGTCAGGGTTAGACGCGACGGGGTACCTGGGGGGGTAGCAATGCCGCCAGCTATTGTGGTGGGCCCTCCTACGCTTGTGGAAGCGTGGTGGCAGGCGCAGGCACCCGGCACGCGGCTCCGCGGTGTGCCCCCCCTCACGGGCGTCGCTGCCGCCGTGTCCCGGAGGGGGGGAAACGGCCACGTCGGGCCGACACGGAGGGAATCTTGGGGTGGGTTGGGCCGGGAAGGTGTTGGGAGGTGTAGCTATGGGCTGGGCTATGACAACCACGTGAAAAGGTCCACCGGCCAAACCCCGTCCGGCGAAAGTCAAAGGGCTAGATCCGGCGACACTAGTAGAAAACAGGGCTTTGGTCCAGGCCAGCCCAGCCCATTAGTCCCGGTTCAGTCAGGAACCAGGACACATGGGGGCATACGTCCCGGTTCGTGCGCCCAGGGGGCCGGCCGGGGCTCGTGGGGCATTGGTACCGGTTTGTCTGGACCCTTTGGTCCTGGTTCCAGACACGAATTGGGACCAATGGCCTCGCTCCTGGCCCACATCCATTGGTCCCGGTTCGTGGCTGGAACCGGGACCAAAGGGTGGCCTTTAGTCCCGGTTCCAACCACGAACCGGGACCAATGTTGTGCCTATATATACCCCTCGCCCGCGAGCAGAGCACTCCACTGCTCTGTTTTTTTTGGCCGGCGAGGGGAGGGGTTTGTGGTGCTCTAGCTCACCTCCTATGCACATGAGGTGTTCGATGAAATGCCCGAGCAACACTACTTAAGCTTTCTCCTCTCCAAACTCGACCTTCAAGCTCCATTTTCCTCAAGATTTGTCTAGGTTTAGCGGTCCGTCACGTCCCGTCCCCGTCTTCACCGCCGTTGATCGCCCGCGCCGATCTCGTCGCCGGCATAACCATGGTGAGCCTCTTGTTCTTATCTTCTTTCTAAAAGAAAAAATTCTTACTTATATGATTTAGATAGATACTTGTCTAATTTTCTTACTTTTATTATTGTTTGTTATTATATAGTGCGATGGTTTTGGTATCCGCCCCCGTCGGCCCTCGTCCTGCCTATGATTTGGATGTGGTATATATTATATTTTATAACTATTTGGTTCATTTATTGTTTATGACAATTATGCCGACCAACGTGACATAGATTTTTTTTATCTACGAGGTATGTGAACCGGAAATTCCAACCGACCCTATTGTCGAGAGGTTAAATTTAGTTGAAGAAGAAAACAATTACTTGAAGGAAAGATTGAAAAAAATTGAGGAGGAGAAGATGATATTGGAGTTGCATGTTGCAGATGTCGTCGATGATCACAAGATCAAGATGGATGCAATGCGCTTCAAGATTAGAAAGTATAGAAAATATGTCATTCATACCGAGGCTTGGTATCATTATGCCGTTGGATCAATGGTTACCTTGGTTGCGATTATGATCGCATTTGTTGTTGCATTGAAATGTTTTACATAGTTTCAGTGTATGGTTTAATTAGATGCTCTGGAGAGCTATATGTTGTTCAATGAGAACTATGTATGTACTTTGGTTTTAATGTGATGATGAACTTCTATTAATTTGGTCACTTATCTATTCATGATGTTTTGTAATGGTTTTTTACACACTTAATTATATATAATGCACACAGATGAACCGGCAATGGATGTACGGTGACAGACGCACCTCCGAGTACATTAAGGGCGTGCATAATTTTCTCGAAGTGGCTGAGGCAAACAAGCAGAATGGTTTTATGTGTTGTCCATGCCCTATATGTGGGAATACGAAGTTTTACTCTGACCGGAAAATCCTTCACACCCACCTGCTTGAGAAGGGTTTCATGCCACACTATAATGTTTGGACCAGGCACGGAGAAATAGGGGTTATGATGGAAGACAGCGAGGAAGAAGAGGACGATGACAACTATGTGCCCCCTGAATACGGTGATGCTGCAACGGGGGAAGCTGAAGATCAAGAGGAACCAGACGATGTGCCCGATGATGATCTCCGCCGGGTCATTGTTGATGCAAGGAGATAGTGCGAAAGTGAAAAGGAGAAGCTGAAATTCGATCGCATGTTAGAGGATCACCAAAAAGGGTTGTACCCCAATTGCGAAGATGGCAACACAAAGCTCGGTACCGTACTGGAATTGCTGCAGTGGAAGGCAGAGAATGCTATGCCTGACAAAGGATTTCAGAAGCTACTGAAAATATTGAAGAAGAAGCTTCCAAAGGATAACGAATTGCCTGACAGTACGTACGCAGCAAAGAAGGTCGTATGCCCTCTAGGATTGGAGGTGCAAAAGATACATGCATGCCCTAATGACTGCATCCTGTACCGCGGTGCGTACGAGGATTTGAAAGCATGCCCGGTATGCGGTGCATTGCGGTGTAAGATCAGACGAGATGACCCTGGTGATGTTGACGGCGAGCCCCCCAGGAAGAGGGTTCCTGCCAAGGTGATGTGGTATGCTCCTATAATACCACGGTTGAAACATCTGTTCAGAAACAAAGAGCATGCCAAGTTGATGCGATGGCACAGAGAGGACCGTAAGAAAGACGGGAAGTTGAGAGCACCCGCTGACGGGTCACAGTGGACAAAAATCGAGAGAAAGTACCGGGCTGAGTTTGCAGGTGACCCAAGGAACGTATGGTTTGGTTTAAGCGCGGATGGCATTAATCCTTTCGGGGAGCAGAGCAGCAATCACAGCACCTGGCCCGTGACTCTATGTATCTATAACCTTCCTCCTTGGCTGTGCATGAGGCGGAAGTTCATTATGATCCCAGTACTCATCCAAGGCCCTAAGCAACCCGGCAACGACATTGATGTGTACCTAAGGCCATTAGTTGAAGAACTTTTACAGCTGTGGAATGGAAACGGTGTACGTGTGTGGGATGAGCACAGACAGGAGGAATTTGACATGCATGTGTTGCTGTTTGTAACCATCAATGATTGGCCTGCTCTCAGTAACCTTTCAGGACAGACAAACAAGGGATACCACACATGCACGCACTGTTTAGCTGACACCAAAAGTATATACCTGGACAAATGCAGGAAGAATGTGTACCTGGGGCATCGTCGATTTCTTCCGACCAACCATCAATGTCGAAAGAAAGGCAAGCATTTCAAAGCCATGCGTACCGGTGATCACGTACTTGCTATGGTCTATGATTTACACGTAATCTTTGGAAAGGGTCCCGGCGGACTATCTGATCCGAATGACGCTGAGGGACGCGCTCCCATGTGGAAGAAGAAATCTATATTTTGGGACCTACCCTACTGGAAAGACCTAGAGGTCCTCTCTTCAATCGACGTGAAGCACGTGACAAAGAACGTTTGCGTGAACCTGCTAGGCTTCTTGGGCGTGTATGGAAAGATACACCGGAGGCACGGGAGGACCTGCAACAGTGGCACGAAAAAGACGGCATGCCTCCAAAGCAGTATGAAGGTCCTGCCAGCTACGCTCTTACCAAAGAAGAGAAGGAAATCTTCTTTGAATGCCTGCTCAGTATGAAGGTCCTGTCTGGCTTCTTGTCGAATATAAAGGGAATAATAAATATGGCAGAGAAAAAGTTCCAGAACCTAAAGTCTCATGACTGCCACGTGATTATGACGCAACTGCTTCCGGTTTCATTGAGGGGGCTTCTACCGGAAAACGTTCTATTAGCCATTTTGAAGCTATGTGCATTCCTCAATGTAATCTCTCAGAAGGTGATCGATCCAGAAATCATACCAAGGCTAAGGAGTGATGTGGCGCAATGTCTTGTCAGTTTCGAGCTGGTGTTCCCACCATCCTTCTTCAATATCATGATGCACGTCCTAGTTTATCTAGTCGACGAGATTGTCGTTTTGGGCCCCGTATTTCTACACAACATGTTCCCCTTTGAGAGGTTCATGGGAGTCCTAAAGAAATATGTCCGTAACCGCGCTAGGCCAGAAGGAAGCATCTCCATGGGCCATCAAACAGAGGATGTCATTGGGTTTTGTGTTGACTTCATTCCTGACCTTAAGAAGATTGGTCTCCCTCAATCGCGGTATGAGGGGAGACTGACTGGAAAAGGCACACTAGGAGGGGACTCAATAATATGCAGGGACGGGCATTCTTGGTCTCAAGCACACTACACAGTTCTACAGAACTCTACCTTGGTGACCCCGTATGTCGATGAACACAAGAACATTCTACGCTCCTAACACCCGGAGCAGTGTGACGACTAGATTACATGTGAACACATCAGGACTTTCGGCATTTGGTTGGAAACACGTCTCAGAGGTGACAACACTATTTCTGATGAGCTGTACTCGTTGTCTAGGGGACCATCTTCGACTGTATTCACTTACAAAGGATACGAGATAAATCGGAATACATTTTACACGATCGCCCAAGATCAAAAGAGCACCAACCAAAACAGCGGTGTCCGCTTTGATGCAGCAACCAAGAGGGGAAATGACACATATTATGGTTACATAGTGGACATATGGGAACTTGACTACAGACATGATTTTAAGGTCCCCTTGTTTAAGTGCAAATGGGTCAATCTGTCGGGAGGCGGGGTACAGGTAGACCCACATTATGGAATGACAACAGTGGATGTGAACAATCTTGGGTACACAGACGAACCATTCGTCCTAGCCAATGATGAGGCGCAGGTTTTCTATGTGAAGGACATGTTTACCAAACCGAGAAAATGAAAAGATAAGGAAGCAAATACATCATACAATGAGCCAAAGTGCAACATAGTTCTTTCAGGAAAAAGAGACATCGTGGGATTGGAGGGCAAGACAGACATGTTTGCAGATTATGAAAAGTTTCATGAAATTCCTTCCTTCAAAGTCAAGGCTGACCCAAGCACCCTGTTAAGCGATGAAGAATATCCATGGTTACGGCGCAATAAGCAAAGGACACAAGCAAAGAAAAAGTGAAGATAGATGAAGTCACAAAGGGTTGAAAATTGATGATGTGGCTTTGAATGGTTCATTTTGAGCACAAAAAAAGTCTGGAGTTCAAATAAGTTAAAAAAATGAAATCCCTTTGTAACAGATGAGTTTTTGTCCGAAACCCTGATACTTCGAAAGAGATTGTCCATTTTGTACACGAAGTGCATCCAGTTTTTGCCGTAACCCTCTCAACTTTTTAGCACATGCTATGAGGATGAAATGATGATATCATGCCAATTTTCAACCTCTTCAGAGTTTATTTGAAGTACTTTTCAATTTCAGAGTCATTTAGCTCAAAAAAATCAGTAAATGCATGAAAAATAACAGATGAACTCAGAAAGGGTTGAAAATTGATGATGTTGCTTTGAATGGTTCATTTTAAGCACAGAAAAAGTGTGGAGTTCAAATAAGTTCAAAAAAATGAAATCCCTTTGTAGCAGATGAGTTTTCGTCCGAAACCCTGATACTTCGAAAGAGATTGTCCATTTTGTACACGAAGTGCATCCAGTTTTTGCCGTAACCCTCTCAACTTTTATGAAACTCTAATAGCAAAAATAATAAACTAAAAGAATGAACTAGAAAACTTTAATGAAACTCTAATAGAAAAAAGAATGAACTAGAAAACTTTAATGAAACTCTAATAGCAAAAGGAATCAACTAAAACACTTTATGCAAACTAAAAGTAGCAAAGTATTTTCTGTTCAAAACATATAAAAGCAAAAAGATTTTCAAAAAGAACTTTTTTGTTTAGAAACTTTAATAGCAAAAAAATTATCATAAACATTTTTTTAGTTACAAACTAAAATAACAAAAACTGTTTTTGAATATAATGATAAAACACAGTAATATTAAATAGCAGTAAAAAAAATCACTCAAAAATCTATTTATGTAAAGTTAATCACAAACTAGTGAGTCACACAAATTTCAAAGAATTCAAATTAAAATATTCGAATTGGAAAAACTAATGGCACTAACAGAAAGTTTATAATATTTATTACCTAAAAGCGAAAAGAATTAAAAAAGAAAGAAAAAAACAAAAGAAAATAAATAAAGCAAAAATCAAAACAGAAAAACTGGAAAAAAATAGATTTTTTTTTTGTGAATCACTCAAAAATAACAAAAAGCAAAAAGATTTTTTTTGTTAGAAACTAAACTAACAAAAACGTTTTTGATAATAATGATAAACAAAGTAATATTAAATAGCAGTAAAAAGAATCACTCAAAAAATCTATTTTTATAGTAAAGTTAATCACAAACTAGTGATTCACACATATTTCAAAGAATTCAAATTTAAACTATTCGAATTGGAAAACTAATGGCACTAACAGAAAGTTTATAATATTTATTACCTAAAAGAAAAAAGAATTAAAATATAAAAGAAAATAAATAAAGCAAAAAACAAAACAGAAAAAGTGGAAAAAAATAGAAAAAAATGCCACCTACTGGGCCACCACGGCCTGAATACGACTAGAAACCCAACCACGCGCCAGGATTCAGGCCCGCAGAAGGCCCAGTAGGCCCACAGGCAGAGGAGAGTTAGGTTAGGCCCGTAAGCCTACATTTGAGAGGAGCTCGAGAGGGCAGCGGCAGTGGGGTTTATAAACCACTCCGCGCCCCTCTCAACTAGCAAGGTGGGACTAAACTTTTGGCCGCGGGCAGCACAAGGCCTTTGGTCCCGGTTGGTGCCACCAAACCGGGACTAAAGGTGGGCTTTGGTCCCGGTTGGTGGCACCAACCGGTACCAATGCCCCCTTTAGTCCCGGTTGGTGCCACCAACCGGGACCAAAGGTCTCTGTTTCCTGCCATTTGGGCTGCTGAAAAGAGACCTTTGGTCCCGGTTGGTGGCACCAACCGGGACTAAAGGGGGCATTGGTCCCGGTTGGTGCCATGAACCGGGACCAATGCTTCGTGTATATAAGCAAGACTTGTGAAAATTTTCAGTTTCATCGCAGTTCCCCTCCGACGGCCCCGACCTCCTCGACGCCGCCAGGCTGCCCGACGCCGTCGCCGTCGCCCGTGCCCGTGCCCCGCCCCCGAGCCCACGCCGACGCCGTCCGCCGCCCACGCCTCGTCGCCGTCGCCGTCGCCAACTCCCCTCCGCGACCTCGCCGTCGCCGACAGCCTCCCCGACCTCGCCGTCGCGTCCCCGCGCCGGCCCCTGCCCTGCCCCGCGCGCGCCGCCTCTGCCTCAGCCCGGCCCCGACCTCGCCGTGGCCGACGCCGCCCCCAGTGAGCCACCGCACCCCTGCCCTGGCCCCCCGCCGCCACCGCCGCCGTGGACGTGGCCGCCGTGGCCCCCACATATATGTTTTTTTTGCATATATATATGATGTTTTTTTTTGCATATATGTTGATGTATGTTGATGTAATGTTGATGTATGGATATATATGTATGCATATATGATGATTTTTTATTCAGCGTCATATATGATGTTTTTTTCTGCATATATATCTGATCATATGAATTTTTTTGTTCATAGATCATGTGATTTTTTTTGTTCATTTATCATATGATGTTTTTATTGTTCATAGATGATCGATCATATTTGTTCATATGTATGCAAGCGAAGTCATTGTCGTTAGTTGTACTATTTAGGGTTAGGGTCGTCGAGGAAGAAGGAAAATAAGGAAAAAGAAGAAAAGAGGAAGAAGGAAGAAGGAAGAAGAAGAAAAAGAAGGAGAAAAAAATAAGAAGAGGAAGAAGAAGAAAAAAAATAGGAGAAGAAGAAAAAATAGATTAATTCTTCTTCTCCTTTTTTTTCTTCTTATTCCTCTTTTGTTTTCTCTTCTTCTTCCTCTTCTTAATTTTATCGGGAACGAGGGTGTCGAGGATCACCGAGCGGTCGAGGGTCGGGAACTAGGGTAGAGGGTCGTGGATAGCCGAGCGGTCGAGGGTCGTGAACTAGGGTAGAGGGTCAAGGGTCGCCGAGGGGTCGAGGGTCCAGATTTATCAAGAATGCCCCCATTATGGATGTGCACAAGTTGATCTAATTTTTTTCTGATCTCATCTATATATATATTCTTCTATATGTCACGTTGTCTATCAAAGTATTGAAGAAATCCATGGCTTCATCATTAGCCGGAAGTAACAGGCGTATGATGCTACGAAGCTCTTCAAAGTTGTTTTGGAACGGAGTTCCGGATAGAATAATTCGCTTTTTGGTGTACCAAAAAGCGAATTATTCTATCTGGAACTCCGTTCCAAAACAATTTTGAAGAGCTTCGTACCATTATACGCCTGTTATTTCCGGCTAATGATGAAGTCATGGTTTTCTTGAATTCTTTCACACTAGACAACGTGACATTTAGAAGGGTAGATGAGATCAGGAAAAATATGTACCATTTTCTGCACATCCAGAATGGCGTCATTTTGTTAAATCCATTGTCGGTCCAGACGTCAGACATTCATGAGAGAGGCGGTCCGCCCCAAACCCTAGAAGCGTTGTCGAGGCCACCCCAAACCCTAGAAGCGTTGCCTAGGCCACCCCAAACCCTAGAAGCGTTGTCGAGGCCACCCCAAACCGTAGAAGCGTCGAGCTAGCTAGGTCTACGTTTGCACTAATATATCCATCTGTCATGTTTGTATATTAATTGCCATGTTGTAATATTTGCAGAAACTATGGAGCACCGAGATATCGTAGCAGAACAGTTGTTGGGGGACATAATCCTCGACGGAGGTGATGTCTTGTCGCTTCTCAACGACACTGATGGTCCGGAAGGAGAGGGTGAAGCAGGCTCCGGTGATCGAACAATGCAGGTGGACGGACATGATTATGATGGCTCCGGTGATGGAATGCCGGTGGAAGAAGGAGACCGTGATGACTGCTCCGGTGAGCGAACGGAGGAAGGAGATGTTGCAAAGTCCGGCGAGGTATATATATTAATTAAGCCTGTGCTGACTAGCTAATTCATGCATTAATTGTTTTGGTCTGTACACATATTAACCCTCTTCTTTCTTCTTTTCTAGTCCTCCGAATCGAGCCAAACTTCGGTAGTGAGATGAGGCCCGAAGAAAAGGTTGCGCCAGGATGAAAGGTTCACGATCACAGCAATCAAGGGCGATGGCCAACCTATTGAACCCAGCCGGACCAAGGAAGCATTTTCTGCTCAGTGCGGGATTCTTGTTAGGGATATGATCCCGATCAGCATCCACCAATGGAATAAGCCTAAGAGCGAAGACCCTCAAGTGTCTTTTGTCAACGATAGACAGAAAGATGATCTTTGGACCGCGCAGAAGACAAATTTCAAACTACCGCCAGAGGAGGATCCGGAGAAGCCAGTTATAGAGCCATTGGTCAAGGCTCATGCTCCGAAGAAGTTGGCAGATCTATTCAGGAGATGGAAGAATGAGTTGAAATCAATGTTTGTCGACAAAGGGAAGACTCCAGAATTCACCGGCCGATTTGAGAAGATAAGAGATCACTGGCCCGCATTTGTGGCCCACAAGACATCGGAGAAGAGTAAGAAGACGTCAGAGACAAACAAGTTAAATGTTGCAAAGAAGGAGCATCACCATCGCACGGGGTCAGGTGGCTACCTCAAAGCCCGGGCGATGTGGGACAAGGCTGAGAAGGACCTGCTTGATAAAGGGGTCGAACCAGAGAGATTGAACTGGACAGACCGTTCAAGGACTTGGTTCTTCGGGCTTGGGGGAACCTTGGACCCTAAAACAAGGAAGTGCCATTGGACGAAGGAGCAACTTGAAATACCCGTCAAGAAGCTTCAGAAGTATATCGCCGCAGCGCAGGAAGGAACGTTCATTCCCGACACAAAGAACGACGAGCTCACACAGGCCCTCGGGAATCCTGAGCACCCAGGACGAACACGAGGCATGGCAGGCTCCGTTGCGTGGAAGGTTGGGTTTCCCAGCGTAGGCGGTTACAAAACCTGGGAGAGGAGGAGGAAAGTGGAGCAGACCAAACTGCAGAAGCTGAATGCAAGGGTACGAGCGCTAGAGGAACAAGCACTACTAGTTTAGAGCCAGCGACCTACCGGAGCTACCCCAGAAGCTACCCCACCATCTCAGCGGAGAAGCAGCGTGGCTTCCACCGAGCTCCTTCAGCAGCCTGACTTCACGGCTCCCAGCTACCCCGTGGATGCTATCACGGAGGCACAAGATTGCCACCTTATGACGCAATGGCAGCACCTCAAAGTCAAGGCGGTTGTCGGCTCTGTTGCACCTCCTCAACCCGGCGCAACTTTTCACTGCCTTCCGATTCCACAAGGCTATACTGTTGTGATGGTCGATGAAATAACGGAGGGATTTGAGGAGCTCGAGCTTGACCACCCTACCGGTGAAGGGGAGACTCGGCTGGGTCTTGCTCTGAAGACTCCATGTCTATGGCGGAAGGAGCTCATCAACCTTCCGAACTGGACGCCTCCTCCTCCTCCTCCGGCGAGTCAGGGCACTCCGCCTCCTCCTCCTCCGGTGAGTGATCAGGGCAGTCTGCCTAATTCTGCGGCTGCTCTGGCACGTGGCGGCACTCCGCCTCCTTCTCCGCGTGCGCCGGCGCGTCCGAGCAGCCTGCCTCCTTCTCCGCCTCATCAGCAACAGCGGAAGACAGCCGCCGCCGCTCCAGCTGCTCCGGCGCATCGTAGCACTCCGCCTCGTAATCAACGAAGGAAGACAGCCGCAGCCGCTCCGGGTGCTCCGGCGTCTAGCAGTACAGCCAGAGGTGGGAGGCAATACATATTCGGTCCATCTCTCAAGCCTCAAGAGAAGTTACCATACGAGATGACCGAGGAGGAAAACGAGGAGATCTGTCAAGCCCAAGTGAAGGACTTTTTTGCAAAGAAAAATTCACCTCCGGAGGAGAATATAGATCTGGTGAAATTGAAGCACACTTTGAAGAACCTGAAGCGACCACCACCGCCTCCGCCGGATGACAACCATGTCCGCGTTCTTAAAAAGGCAGTGGAAGGAGCGCGCCGGTCGGGAACTACTTCAAGTGACAAAAGGTTACAAGAACGAAGAAGTGGGAACAAAATTCCCCAGCTCGGCGAACAGGCAAACCAATCGTGCCCCCCGCTCAAGGTGTCTAGCGATATCGTCGCAAATCTGCCGGGGATGGTGCCCGGTACCAATCCTGGTGATTACCTGCCCGACGATGCACATTTTGATACAATGGAGGTGGACGAACACAAATACTAGTACGGGAAGCCTCTCGTCAGACCTGGTGATCCTCCTCTAACAACGATGATGCGAAGATTCCTGAAGTGGTACATGGACACCTGCAAGTCTGGGAAGGATATTTTGACGCTGAGAGTTAAAGAGGAGCACGACCTCGTTGGAATTGATATGTTGTCTGTTCCATTTGAGGAGTTCTTCCAGTTTTTCAATCAAAAGGACCTCGATAAAATAATCATCACTTGCTACTGTCTGTAAGTACTATACTTCTGTAATTAAGACTCTATATATAGCTCAGCTCTTTCATTGCATATATATAATTATCCTCACTATATTATTTAGATTGAAGATCGTCGAATGCATAAATGCACAAATCTATGATATTGGGTTCATTAACACAAATCTCATAGATGAATGGACGGTTACATATAATGCGAAAGAAACCGAGGCCAACTTGCTACAATTGTTGCTTAAAAATCAAAACAAAGATAAAATACTCTTTCCTTACAACTTCAAGTGAGTGTTACTGTCTTCTGCATATTCGGTTTTCCTTATTACTCGAGGTTATAGTAATGTAATTGATGAGTTACGCATGCGTGCGTAGCTTTCACTTTATTCTCCTAGAGATTAAGCTTGAGCAGGGACTAGTAACCGTCTTAGACTCAAGACGAAAAGATCCCAAGGAGTATGCGGCCATGACTGAAATGCTCCAGAAGTAAGTTCAATCGATCATTATCGCACCATATCGGCAACTTTGGTCATTTCCTGATATCAAGTAATTATTTTCTTTGTCTCGCAGGGTTTGGAAAGTGTTCACCACAGAAGCTCCGGGACTGCCAGGGGAGCTGCGATTTACACACCCGAAAGTAAGTACTACTAGCTAGTTCCACGCATCTCCCATTGATTCTAGCTAGTTTCATCAATACCATTTATAATGCTTGATTATCAGTTTGATTGACCTTTATTTCTCGTAAAGTGGTTGTGGCAGGAAGGCGGGAATAATTTTTGTGGATACTACGTTTGCAAGTACATCTACAACGCGACGACCTCTAAGCGGGGCTACTCTGAAAAACAATATGAAGTGCGTAAGTAATAATATTCACAAATTTATTTTATTACCATCATTTGTTTTGAGTTTCATTCATATATATGTTTTGACCCCCTTCTTCAAATTAGATTTGGCAGATGCGGGATGAACTCCTACCACAAGATCGCATAAAAGCAATTCAAGAGGAATTGGCGGGATTCTTTATTGACCACGTCATCAATCCAGCCGGAGAATACCATGTGGAACTTGACATCAAATGTTAGGGATTGTAAGAGATCTTATATTGTATATATGTAGCTAGTAGCGTCGGATAGATATACGAAAACTTGTTGTTCGACCAATCTCTCGGAGAAGGAGGAGGTCGATCACTTCTCTCTGTATATGTTCATGATGATCTTGTGTACTTAATGGTTTCCTTCATTTTCTTACTATCTAGCGTGTCGAGTCCTCTCTATACGTATAGTACGTAGCGTCGACCAAGCACGGAGATAAGAGAGGACACTTCTCTCTAGCTATTAGCTAGCTAACACAATATATGAAACCCCTAAATTAACCCTACAAAACCCCCAAACCCCCCCCCCCCCTTTCAAAAAAAAACCCCAGCTCTTGAGCTGCTGACACGTGGATGATCTTTGGTCCCGGTTGGTGTTACCAACAGGGACTAAAGGCCCTCCTGCCTGGGCTCCCCGCAGCGGCCACGTGGAGCCCCATCTGTCCCGGTTCGTGTAAGAACCGGGACTAAAGGTGTTGGACTTTAGTCCCGACCCTTTAGTCCTGGTTCCCAAACCGGAACAAATGGGCCTTATGAACCGGGACAAATGGGCCTTTTTCTACTAGTGCGGTCGTCTGTGTCAGGGTTAGATGGGACGGGGTACCTGGGGGTAGCAATGCCGCCAGGTGTTGCGGTGGGCCCTCCTACTCTTGTGGAAGCATGGTGGCAGGCGCAGGCACCCGACACACGGCTCCGGGGTGTGGCCCCCCTCACGGGCGTCGCTGCCGCCGTGTCCCGGAAGGGGGAAACGGCCACGTCGGGCCGACACGGAGGGAATCTTGGTTATTCACAACATAAATGTGCCTTATCTAAACAAAAAACATACCCCAATGGTATATCGATTGCCCCCGCATGGACGTCGCTGCCGCCGTTTCACGGAGGAGGGAAACGGTCGATACGGAGGGAATCTGGTTAGAGGGGGAATCGGGGTGTAGCTTTGCCACCGAAACATCGCACGGGTCGTGATGCATGTGTGAAAGTGTTGTGACATGCGTAGACGCCCGTCTTGGGGCTCCGTGGTGTGGCCCCCCTCCACGGAAGGCAGTGCCGCCGTCACTTGGAGTTGGGGATGGTGCGGGTGCGGTGGAACCGGAGGGAATCTAGTGTTGGGTTGGGTCTAGACCGTGTTCGGCGATGTTGCTATGCGCTGACCTATCGCAACCAGGTGGAAGAGTCCACCGGTCAAAGCCCGTCCGGCGAAAGTCAAAGGGCTAGATCTACTGGTCAACTGGGATTCGGGGTGGCCTTCGGGGTGTAGCTATGCCACCGAAACATCGCACGGGTCGTGATGCATGTGTGAAAGTGTTGTGGCATGCGTAGACGCCCAACTTGGGGCTCCGTGGAGTGGCCCCCCCTCCGCGGAAGGCAGTGCCGCCGTCACCTGGAGGGGGGATGGTGCGGGTGCGGTGGAACCGGAGGGAATCTAGTGTTGGGTTGGGTCCAGACCGTGTTGGGGGATGTTGCTATGGGCTGACCTATCGCAACCAGGTGGAAGAGTCCACCGGTCAAAGCCCGTCTGGTGAAAGTCAAAGGGGTAGATCTACTAGTCAACTAGGATTCGGGGTGGCCTTCCAGGTGTAGCTATGGCACCGAAACATCACACGGGTCCCGATGCATGTGTGAAAGTGTTCTGGCATGCGTAGATGCCCGTCTTGGGGCTCCGTGGTGTGGCCCCCCTCCAGGGCTAGATCCGGTGGTTGTCTGTGTTAGGGTCAGACGGGACGGGGTACCTGGGGGGGTAGCAATGCCGCCAGCTGTCGTGGTGGGCCCTCCTACACTTGTGGAAGCGTGGTGGCAGGCGCAGGCACCCGGCACGCAGCTCCGGGGTGTGCCCCCGCTCACGGGCGTCGCTGACGCCGTGTCCAGGAGGAGGGAAATGGCCACGTCGGCATGACACGGAGGGAATCTAGTAGTGTGTTGGGTCCAGACCGTGTTCGGGGATGTTGCTATGGGCTGACCTATCGCAACCAGCTGAAAAGGTCCACCGGTCAAAGCCCGTCCGGCGAAAGACAAAAGCTAGATCTCCGGGTCAAGTGGGAATCGGGGTGGCCTTCACGGCGTAGCTATGCCACCGAAACATCTCACGGGTCCTGACGCATGTGTGAAAGTGTTGTGGCATGCGTAGACGCCCGTCTTGGGGCTCCATGGTGTGGCCCCCTCCACATACGGCAGTGCCGCCGCACTTGGAGGGGGGAATCGTGCGGGTGCGGTAGAACCGGAGGGAATCTAGTGGTGGGTTGGGTCCAGACCGTGTTCGGGGATGTTGCTATGCCACCGAAACATCTCACATTCGAAAATGAGACTCCGGGGTGTGGCCCCCCTCCACAGACGGCAGTGCCGCCGTCACTTGAATGGTGAATCATGCGCGTTGGCTAGGGTTTAGTCCAGTGCAGGGGGAGGGCGTCTATGCCACAGAAATATCGCACAGGGTCTTCGAAGGGGAGGAAGGATAGTGGATACATTAAAAAAATGTAGCACTTTTAAAAAATAAATTAAAGTTAATGTAAATAAAAATAAAAATAAAAAAACCTATGCCTACGGCTTGGCCGTCGGCCTAGGTGGCCACGTGGCCCTACCGGATAAGGCCAGTGCTATGCCGACGGCTAAGCCGTTGGCATAGCCCAGCCCTTATCCACTCGGGCGCCCCACCCCCTTCCCGACCACTCCCATCTGCCCCGCCGCCGCCGCCCCCTTCTGCCACGCTGCCGCTCGCTCCACCCGCGCCGCCCCTCGATCTCCCCCGCTGCCGCCGCCCGCATCTGCCCCGCCGCCGCCCTGTCCCCGCCCCCGCCCGGGCAGGCCAACCCGTGCCCGGGCCGGCCTCCCCACGCCGCCGCTCGCTCCTCCCGGGCCGCCCTCGATCTCCCCTGCCCGGGCCGGCCACCCCGTCCCCGCGCCCGCCCGGGCCACCCCGTGCCTGGCCACGCTCGGGCCGCCCCGTCCCCACACCCGCCCGGGCCGCCCCGTGCCCGCCCACGCTCGGGCCGCCCCACCCTCGATCCTGCCCCGTGCGCGGCCGGCCCTCCCCTGCGCCAGGCGACCGTGGCACCGCCCCTCCGCGGCTCCTCTTCTTCTCCGGCCTGCGTCCTCTGCTGCAACTCACCGTCCCTTGCCGGGGCTTGATCTCCTCTTCGAAGGTGATTTTTTTATGTATTTTCTTTTAATTTTTTTGTTTAGTAATTTTGTAGCTAGATGGTTAGATAAGTAGTTAGATAGATAGTTAGATAGGTAGTTAGATGAGATGAATCGATGATGATGACGAATAGATGATAATGATGATGATGAATATGTGATGACGATGATGAATATATTGTTAATGTTGTTAGTTTCTTTGCCTACATGATGCAAAAATAAATGAATGCATGTTTAAATGTTTTAAATATGCTCTATCAGTTGTGATGTTCTAAATTTCTGTCGCGATGGAATTTGCAAGCTTTGTGGTGTCGCATTTCTTCGGAGTGACCGTCGTCCGACGCGTTAGTCCCTGAGCAGCCTCTGCTGTTTGACTACTTCCCCTACAGCCGAGGGTGAGCTACAAATCCATCTCCTCCTCCATCTTTTTCATGTCACTAGATTTTCTTTTCTCGTCAAGTCGCGTAACCTAGGCGTCTCCTGTACGAAAGGGTTGCATCGATAAATATGCATTCAATTGCATATTTATCACCGCAGCTCTTTCGGATTGTCCAGCGTTTTCCACGGACAGCCCGAGGATGTGTAGATTGGATACGTTCTCCATGTTCTACCCCGTTTCGAGACAGGATTTTGGCGGCGCCTCCCCATTGTTCTCTGGAGCACATTCTCTCGGCTATTTGCCGAGACGTGTATCTGGAGAACAGCGTGGAGGTGCTGCCGAAATTTGGTATCGGAACATGGTAGAATGGAGAACGTACTCAATCTACACATCCTCGTGTGGGATTAGGACCCACCTTTACCTATTAGAGATGTAGGTGGTTTCAATGCCGTCAACGAGGTAGAAAATGAAATTTTGATGTGATTAATTTATATGAATCCTTAATTTAGTTGTGTGGCTCCCAATAAAGCAGAGGATGGCAGATAATCAGTGGATGTACAGTGGTTTTATCCGTCGGAATCGAGTAACATCAGAGTGGATCGCGAAAACCGATGTGTATTTGAAGGAGATATTTCGTAGTCCAATGAGAATTATCCCACCATGCCCCTGTGGGAGATGTGCCAGACGTCATCGTAGAAATTAGAAGGACATGACTGACCACCTTCGCACACACGGATACATGCCAAACTTTGACATGCCACCGATAAACTTAGCCGAGCAGGACCGTGGTAGAGAGGAGGTGATGCAACAATGCATCGATGGTTATGTGGAAGACGGGGTCAGGGACATCCTAGATGATGTCATTGCTGCAGAAACAGCACATGCGACACCTTTAGAGAATGAACCGGAGGAGCCGGAGGCAACCGCAAAGGCCTTCTTGGAGGTCTTGGCCTCGTCGAAAAAACCTCTTTATGCGGGTGCAAAAATATCTCAGCTGGATGCCATCTCGCAACTGATTGCAGTCAAGGCTGAGTACGGCTGTAGCCAGAAATGCTTCAAAGCATTCCTGGGAGTATGGGCTAACAGCCTCCCTGAGGGTCATGAACTGCCGAAAAGCATGTATGCTACAAAGAAAATCATGAAGGCACTCTCTATGGATTATGAGAAAATAGATGTTTGTCCGAAGAATTGCCTTTTGTTTAGGCACGAGTATGCGGATGACAAGTACTGTAGGGAGTGCGGTTCATCTCGGTACCTTGAGATGGTCGGTGAGGATGGTGAGAAAAAGCAGCTAGCCATCCCCGCTAAGGTTCTTCGGTATCTCCATTTCATAGAAAGACTGCAGCGCCTTTTCATCACGGAGGAGTCTGCCAAAATGATGAAGTGGCACAAGGAAGGCATAAGGTACAATCCAAATAAAATCGTACATCCATCGGAAGGCGAAGCATGGAAGTCGTTTGATGAAGAATACCCCGAGGAAGAAGCCGAGGCTGGGAATGTCAGAATAGCCATATCAGGTGATGGGTTCAATCCATATGGTATGTCGTGCAATCCATACAGCTGTTGGCTCGTGTTTGTAATTCCGCTCAATCTCCCTCCCGGTGCCCTAATGCAACGCAAGACCATGTTCTTGTCGCTCATCATTCCGGGGCCTGAATACCCGGGGAAGCAATTGGGTGTGTTTATGCAGCCGCTGGTGGATGATTTGCACCATTCTTGGTACTTTTCGAGGTTGACATACGACCGGGATCTGCAGAGAAACTTCTTGATGAAAGTTTGGTTGCACTATTGCATGCATGACTTTCCCGGATATGCTCTATTCTGCGGATGGTGTACAAGTGGGAAGATGCCATGCCCAGTGTGCATGCAGGCTCTGCGAATGATTTGGCTGAGTAAGGGTGGCAAGTATGTAGCCTTTGACCTGCATCGACAGTTCCTCCCTCCAGACCATCCAGACAGGGAAGACAAAGAAGAACTTCACGAAAGGCCGGGTTGTTCATGAAGTAACCGAGATTCCAACATTTTCGGAGGCAGATGTTCTTGCTCAGCTAAAAGCTCTCAATCCTAAAGTCAAAGGAAAAGGCAAAGCCAAAGACAAAGGCTTCGAGGGATATGGTGAGACGCACAACTGGACTCACATTACCCCCTTCTCGCAGCTTCCCTATTTCAAGGACCTCAAACTTCCTTACAACATAGATGTGATGCACACCGAAAAGAATGTCGCAGAGTCCCTTTTTCGCACGATCCTCAACATTCGTGATAAGACGAAGGATGACGTTAATGCTAGAGCCGATTAACAGAGAATTTGTGATAGACCACGTATAAACATGAAGCCTCCCACAGGCGGTCGAAAAAACTGGTTCAAGCCAGATGCTGACTTTGTCCTTAAAACGCCAGAAAAAAAGGAAGTACTTATCTGGCTGAAACACATTTTGAAGTTCACCGATGGTTATGCATCGAATATAAGTAAGGGAGTCAATCTTTCAACGGGCAAAGTGACCGGCCTAAAGAGTCATGACTACCATGTTTGGATTGAGCGGATAATGCCGGTGATGGTTCGAGGCTATGTCCTCGAGCATGTCTGGCGAGTGCTTGCCTAGCTAAGCCATTTCTTCCGCACGCTCTATGCTAAAGAAGTAAGTAAAGACGTGATTGAAAAATTGCATAAGAAGGCACCGGAGTTGATACTCAAGCTAGAGAAGATCTTTCCCCTAGGCTTCTTTACTCCGATGACACATCTCATTCTGCACCTCGCGAAAGAGGTATTGTTGGGGGGGCCTGTGCAGAATCGCTGGCAGTACGGCCCTGAGAGGCAGAAAAAGCATCTCCGACAGAAATGTGGAAACAAAGCTAAGATTGAAGCTTCCATAGCTGAGGCAGTTATCCTAGAGGAGGTGTCAGACCTCAGGACATCATACTATCCAGACCATGTTCCCCATATGCATAACAAGGTGCCTCGATACAATATAGAAGAGCCCAAGTATCAACCCAGGCTCCATCTATTCAACGTGCAAGGTGGGAGGGCTGGGGCCTCGAAATCTTATAACATGCCACGACAAGAGTGGGAGGACCTCATGTTCTATATCTTGCACAACATCAAGGAAGTTTAGGAAGTGTGGATGAGGTAATACCACTACACCATTCCTTTATGTCTTCCACAGCATCATGTTCTATGTTCACTTAGTCCCGGTCTAACACCGCTTTTCTTCTTTTAGTGATTTCATTCAAGAGGAATGGACAGGAATGAATCCTCCAACTGAGGCGGAGGCACTTACTCTTCTCCGTCATGGAAACCCTGGACGTAAAAATTTTGTTGCTTGGTTCATGGAGAAAGTAATTTTCCACATTCCCCTATTAAATACCTAGTTCAACATTTATTAGTTAACCGAACTAATGCACCCAGCAATTTCAATTATACTTGTTGGGAAAAGATCCGAACATATCTATGGATGATGAATTGAGATGGGTTTCCATGGGTTTTGACCCTGCCGTCATGACATGTAAAAAGTATGATGTGAATGGGTATCGCTTCCATACAGAGGAGCACAAGAACAGCCGGCCTGATCCCAAAACTATAAATACCAGAGTGTACACCCCCGGTCAAAATTGAGTAGACTACTACGAAAGGGTACAAAATATATACGAGATTAAATTCCGCAAGGGGCGCGAGACCCTAAGTCTGCCTGTGTTCAAATGCCAATGGTTCGATCCGCGGGAGGGGGTAAAACATACGCCTTCCATTGGTTTGGTCGAAGTTAAACCATCAACCGTCTATGCTGGAGCCGATCTCTTCATTGCGGCTCACCAAGCTACACAAGTTTATTATCTGCCTTGCCCATGCCAGAAAGAGTACCTAAAGGGTTGGGAAGTTGTGTTCAAGGTGTCGCCAGATGGTAAGCTACCGGACCCGAATGAAGACGATTACTACAACATTAACCCCACGACATACGAGGGAGTGTTCTATCAAGAGCAACCTGATGATGATGATGTGGTTAGAAACGATGACACTAGACCATTGGGTGATGATGATGTGGATCCAAACGACGACGATGCACGGAATGATGGTGAGACCATTGTCAATGAAAATGACATACTTATGCTAGAAAAGTTAAACGAAGACGTTGACGACGAGGAAGAGCCTCCACCTCCATCAGACAATGAAGATGATATGATTGATAGTGATGATGAGACCGACCGAGAAAGAGGTTACAATAGTGTTGATTCGTATGGGTTCTAGCAGATGTACGTTTCAAGTCTTTTTTTTTCTATAGTTTAGGAATATGCCTTTTTATGCTTTTTTTATTAATGTGTTTATTATTCCTTATTATTATGCATTTTCCTTCATTTTATTAATGTACTAATTGCTTATTCTCTTTTCAATGCAGGTTCGTGGAACATGGGCAAGGGGAAGGCCGACGGCGTGGGTTTCCTACGCAAGGTCGTCGGCCTGCCTAGTCGGAGTGGTCGAGCACGTAATCGTCCCCCCCGGCTACTTGACGATGACTCCTCACAGGGAGGTCGAGGGAGAGGTGCCCCTAGAGGAGGAGGGGGTGGGGGGAGAGCCCCTAGAGGGCGAGGTGGTGGGGGGAGAACCACTACAGGGGGTCGCGGCCAGAAAGAGCGCACCCTCACCGACTTAGGGGTGTTGTCTTCGAGGCCCTCCTCTAGTGAGGTACCCTCTGACGAGGAGGAGGAGGAGGACGAGGAGGAGGAGGAGGTTCGGGATGGGGCCGAGGAGGAGGTGGAGGAGGAGGTTGGGGAGGGGGACGAGGAGGAGGAGGAGGAGGCAGGCGAGGAGGAGGGGGTGGCGGGGATCATGGTGGTGGCGCGGAGGGGGTTGGCAACAAGGGGTGGCTGCGTGGTCATGCAAAGCTACCAAAGCAGATTCCTGCTACTGAGGAGCAGAAGTGGCTCATTGAGCCCACGGGGAAAGAGTAAGTGCCACTTTATAAGAATTTCATTCTTTTGCTTGTCACATGCTCATTCTGGTAGTTATTTATTTTGCTTGTCACATGCTAATATTTCATTCTTTTGCAGCAACTAGACTTATCCTAAAGGGGCCCGTATTCCCAACGGCCTCATCACAGTCTTGCTGAAGTTACACTGGCCGGGGTTGTACTGTCCGGATCCAGTCAGGCACCCAGACCGTCGGGTTTTGGCCACGACCTGGGACCACTTGGAAGCGGCCCTCCACGCGGACCATGATACCCATGCTAAGGCCGTGATCACTACTTTCTGGGTGAGTTCTCTTCACAAGCACAAGTCCATTTCTGGTTTCATGAATGATTTAACTCATGGCTTCTTCCATTCTTGTTTCATGCATGATTGTAGAAATTCTATCGAGTTCTTCCGGAGCACCAGGCCAGAGCCGACCAGATCGTGCTGCGCCAAGCCAAGAAGAAGGCCCGCCAGCTCCAGTATGAGGTGCGCTGGGTGGCCATCTCGACATACTATCACGACGCTCTTGGTGTGAAGATGACCAAGGAAGAAGCGCGGAGGATGGGCATTACCTTGGAGAGGCACGAGTACTTGGCGGTAAGTATAAAAGATTTTTCATTCCGATGTTTGTGGTACATTTCACCGTTTCGTGTTGATATGCCATTATGCTTTCATTATGTAGGTGTGTCCAAATTGGTGTTATGGAAAAGACGAGTCCTGGGCGGCATTGGTGGATCTTTGGTGTGATAAGGATGGAGCCTGGGCGGCTACGAGCATCAAAAACAAGGCTAACCGAGGGAAGGAGGGAGTACATGCTCAGGGAAAGCGAAACCTCTTTCTCCACAAGACACTTAATGTATGACTAACCTCATTAAACATTCTTCTTTTTCTATTTACCTTCACTTTCTAATGTATGACTAACCTCTGTTTGGTGGTGCAGGAGGAGAAACTGAAGCGGCCGCTCTCACACATGCAAGCGTGGGAGATCGCCCATACGCGGAAGGACTCCAAGCCTGGCGAGCCCAAGTACTACGGCAAGACCGCGCATAGGAAGAAGGCCTACTCCGAAGGGTATCTGAGGTTACATCCTGACACACCTGACCCCATTGCGGCGGATCTGGACGAGAGGGTGTTGGTGGGCATGGGGCCCAAGGAGCACGATCGGGAGGCGGTTCTGGATGCTGTGATCACTCCTACTATCTCCTACACACAACTTCGTCGGATCGACCCGAGCCTGAGCCAGCGCACGAGCACGCCGATGACCAGTGCATAGTCACAGTCCCTCTTTCAGGAGCGACAATCTGTAAGTATTTTCCCTCTTATCTTCATTGCTCACTTTATTTTCCGCATTTAGTAGTTTTATGAGTTCCATCATGTCATACCGTAGGCCTACATGGAGTACACACGCCAGGAGACCATGGCGTGGCACGAGAGCCTTTTTACATTCCATGAGCAGAACAATCGCATGATGCAGCACGCTCTTCAGGAAATGGTGGCCGGCAGGGTTCCTCAATTGCAACCAGCACCATCTCCTCCACCACAACCAAGGTTGCTTACCTTTGAGGAGTTTCTGGCACAGAACGCTGGCCCCTCGCCAGTTAGTTCATCCCCTATCTATTCACCCAAAGCATATCGTTTATTCAACACAGTCATATATCCCGTTAACATGTCTTTTCAACATCCAGGGAACCGGTGGATCGTCTACCGTTGGTGGTGGTCTTCGCAGCACTCCCGAGTCACGGAGCCCGATCACTCCGATCCATGGAGGCGGAGGCGGAGGCGGAGGCGGTGGCGGTCTTGGCGGTAGCGCTGCCGCTAGCAGTGACGACCTGGGCTTCGGCGGACTTGGCGGTGACGACCTCCGCGGTGCTCGACGTCCAGGCGCTTAAGCCTTTGGGTGACTTGTGGCGGTCTTGGTGGTGATGATACTTATATGCTTGTGATGTTACTTATTGTTGTTTGTGATATTCTTATATGCTTGGTGGTGATGATACTTATATGTTTATGGTTTGCGATGCTTCTTATGTTGTGTGATGATGCATTTGTTGTGTGATGCTGCTCCTTATTGTTATGTGATGCATATATTGTTGTATGATTCTTATATATGTTGTATATATTCAAATGAGTTGAGCTGAAAAGAAACAGAAAAAAGAAAAAAAATAGACAGAAACTATGCCGACGGCCTAGCCGTCGGCATATAGATGGCGTGAGCTCCCAGTGGCTGCCACGTGGCAGCCACTGGGCATTCTTGGTGCATGGCTATGCCGACGGCTGAGCCGTCGACATAGATTTAAACTACGCCGACGGCATAGCCCTGCCCCAGGAGGTACAGCTGCGCGCCATGTGGCACATGTATGCCGACGGCCGATCGCAGCTGTTGGTCAGCACTTGACGGCGGCCACCGTTAGGCGGGGACGTTGCCGACGGCCGAGGCCGTCGGCATAGATGTACGTACACCGTAGGGATAGGATCAATGCCGACGGCCTCCCGGGCTACGCCGACGGATATGTTGCCAACGGCCCTATGCCGACGAGGGCCGTCGGCATAGGCCTGTCCCGACGGGAATCAGGGCCGTCGGCATAGGGGACGCGTCTGCTTGTGGCTGGTATCGATGAGCCGTGTCCTTGAGGGTTGATGCATCATGGCAGATGGGTCGTGATGATTTTTGAAGAAAAGAGGGAGCGTGTGCAGTGAAGTGTGTGCGTGGCTTTTTGGTGCAACTCCCCCGCAATTGTTGAGCAACTCGCTTGAGGTCTTCTCTTGCAGATTGCCGGGAGCAAAAGGTACAATCAATGAAAATCTTGTACCCCGAACTAGAGCCCAGTAATGATACGCCCCCGCCTGATTATTATTTTTTGCTCAAAGTGGGGGTAGGCCGCTGTTGAAGCTTGAAAACAACACGAAATCTGTGATTGAAATGATATTCATTACAGGTATCCATGTGGCTCTTCTGAATCACAAGTTTGACTGGTGCTTCGGATTGAAAAGGATACATCATAGTGCTTCGGCTATCTGCTGTACGGCTTTATTTGTACCCAGGCAGTGAATTATAATGTGGGAAAATAGTTTACATAAATTTAAGTTAATAAGGGAAAAATACATCTTTGGTTCCTCAATCTTGCCACAGTCTAACTTTGGTCCATCAACTCCACGCGCAATGTTCTTTGTTTCTCGAGCGTCAAAATTGTTTCACGTGGTAGGCGGGTTTGACAATAATGTGGTTATGGTTTCATGCGTACGGCAGCCCAGTCGACAAAAAATTGTATCATATAATTTTAAAAACAAGAAAACATGATATATATATTAAATAGAAATGTTCTAGAAAAATTAATGGATACTTGAATTTTGAAGATGCAATATTTTGTAGTTAGAAAAGTCATGGATCCAAAATTCAAAAGGTTTACTTTCTATATTTTGCAGGTCTTTTACTATATTTTCCACAAAAACATTTTTTTCCAAGATTCCCTAGCTTTCATGCTATTTTTATTGTTGCCGGTTTTCATTTATTTCAATTTTCTCTACTACTTAAAAAAAATGATTATTGTTCCTTTTTCTGCCAGGCAGAGCGCTTCGCTCAACCTTACATATGCTCTCCCCTATCTGTCTCTCAGTTTTGATTTTCCCCTCCTATCTCTAGTTTTTTCATTGGTTTTCCTAGAAGATATTTTTAACTGTCCCCCCTTTTATTGACTTACCTAATAAATTTTTTATTTGGTAAGCCTATAAGTTCTTACCAACTAAGTGATTTTTATTTAGGCATGTAAATCATAGGTACGATTTTATAAACATTTATTTAAACAGTCATATTAATATGGGCAAGTAAATCACGGGCTAACGTACTAGAATATGTATATACAGGGCCGGCCCCCCCGGGGGCAGGGGGGGCGCCAGCAGGGGCGACCGCCCCTGGCCCCCGGTGTCCAGGGGGCCCTCTCCGACGTATGCAGCTAGCCCATGGCCCAGGTCCCTGGGAAATCAAGGACTCAGACGGAAGTAGTCGGTAGCCCACGAGTACAACTACGATCGCCAAGTTTTCTTCCCCATGAAGTTTGCCTGTTGACTGGTTCGCCGCGGTTTCGTCAGATTTGTTTTCGCCCAGGACGTGAGTCGCATGCGGGCAGCTCCGGCCTCGTGCAGGTCGTCCTCACCATCAACCCCAAATCCCACCTCCGGTGGACCATTGAACTCCACAACCAATTTCTTCGATGTTGCCGCGCAGGTTGTAGTCCAGACGGCGAGGAGATTGATCCATGTATGCTTGTTTTAATCCAGATGTTGATAATTTGTTGAGTTTTTATTTATCTGGTAGTTTTTCTTCATGGCAGAGGCAATTCCGAATACTATCATGGGTATTATGGGAGTCAAGGGCCTCGTGATCTATACCATCTCAAGATTCATCTTCAGGTGTGTATGCGTGGGTACAATTAGGTTTTTGGTTGAGTGTACTCTCTCTCTTTCTCTCTCTCTCTCTCTTTCTCTCCCTCATGTGTGGTCTGATTTGCGATTCCATTTAACTCAAAAATTTATGCTACGGAAACGGCAACAAGAGTTTGGTGATCACTCGGTCAAGAATGCTAAAATTATAAGATCTATTACTTAAAATTGAGGTGCATATTCATGCTTTTGTTTCCATATCATCTTAGTTCAGAGTTCTGGATGAGACTGCCATAGTTTTATCTTTTTGAGAATCATATCATCTTTATTTAAGTAATAGACTTTGGGATACAGAGGCCATTAGGGGAAGCTGTCAGGCACACACGGTGACCAACCTCCACTAGTAGAAAACAGGGCTTTGGTTGAAGCCTGGGTAAGGGCATTAATCCCGGTTCACTCACGAACCGGGACCAATGGGGGCATCAGTCCCGGTTCATGAGGCCAGGGCGCCGGCCGGGCCTCGGGGGCCATTGGTCCCGGTTCGTCTGACACTTTTGGTCCCGGTTCCAGACTTGAACCGGGACCAATGGGCCTCGCTCCTGTCCCAGCACCTTTAGTCCCGGTTGGTGGCTTGAACCGGGACCAATGGTTCTCCTTTAGTCCCGGATTTGGCCACAAACCAGGACTAAAGAGAGGCCTATATATACCCCCGCCCCTGCCCGCGAACAGGGCCACTGCTCTATTTTTTTGGCCGGCCGTGGGAGAGGTGTGTGGTGCTCTAGCTCACCTCCTATGCACATGAGATGTTCGATGAAATGCCCGAGCCACAATTAAGCTTTCTCCTCTCGAAGCTCCTTATCCAAGCTCCATTTTCCTCAAGATTTGTCTAGGTTTGGCGGTCCATCCTGTCCCTTCTCCGTCCTCACCGCTGTTGATCGCCCGCGCCGATCTCGTCGCCGGCACCACCTTGGTGAGCCTCTTGTTCTTATCTTCTTTCTAAAAGAAAAAAATTCTTACTTGTATGATTTAGGTAGATACTTGTATAATTTTCTTACTTTTATTATTGTTTGTTATTATATAGTGCGATGGTTTTGGTATCCGCCCCCGTCGACCCTTGTCCCGTCTATGATTCGGATGTGGTATATTATCTTTTATAACTATTTGTTTCATTTAGTGTTTATGACAATTATGCCGACCAACGTGACATAGATGTTTTTATCTAGGAGGTATGTGAACCGGAAATTCCAACCGACCCTCTTGTCGAGAGGTTAAATTTAGTTGAAAAAGAAAATAATTACTTGAAGAAAAAATTGAAAAGAATTGAGGAGGAGAAGATGGCATTGGAGTTGCATGTTGCGGATGTCGTCGATGATCACAAGATCAAGATGGATGCAATGCGCTTCAAGATTAGAAAGATTAGAAAATATGCCATTCATACTGAGGCTTGGTATCATTATGCCGTTGGATCAATTGTTAACTTAGTTGCGATTATGATCGCATTTGTTGTTGCATTTAAATGTTTTACATAGTTTCAATGTATGTTTTAATTAGATCCTCTAGAGAGCTATATGTTGTTCAATGAGAACTATGTATGAACTTAATGTGATGATGAACTTCTACTAATTTGGTCACTTCTCTATTCATGATGTTCTGTAATTCTTAATTATATATAATGCATGCAGATGAATCGGCAATGGATGTACGGTGACAGACGCACCTCCGAGTACATTAAGGGCGTGCATAATTTTCTTGAAGTGGCTGAGGCAAACAAGCAGAATGGATTTATGTGTTTTCCATGCCCTAGATGTGAGAATACGAAGTCTTACACTGACTCGAAAACCCTTCACATCCACCTGCTTGAGAAGGGTTTCGTGCCACACTATAATGTTTAGACCAAGCACGGAGAAAGAGGGGTTATGATGGAAGACAACGAAGAAGAAGAGGATGATGACAACTATCTGCCCCCTGAATACGGTGATGCTACAACGGGGGAAGCTGGAGATCAAGAGGAACCAGACGATGTGCCCGATGATGATCTTCGTCGGGTTATTGTTGATGCAAAGAGACAATGCCAAAGTGAAAGGGAGAAGTTGAAGTTCGATCGCATGTTAGAGGATCACAAAAAAGGGCTGTACCCAAATTGCGAAGATGGCAACACAAAGCTCGGTACCACACTGGAATTGCTGCAATGGAAGGCAGACAATGGTGTACCTGACAATGGATTTGAGAAGCTACTAAAAATATTGAAGAAGAAGCTTCCAAAGGATAACGAATTGCCAGACAGTACGTACGGAGCAAAGAAGGTTCTATGCCCTCTAGGATTGGAGGTGCAGAAGATACATGCATGCCCTAATGACTGCATCCTCTACTGTGGTGCGTACGAGGATTTGAACGCATGCCCGGTATGCGGTGTATTGCTGTATAACATCAGATGAGATGACCCTGCTGATGTTGAGGGTGAGCGCCCCAGGAAGAGGGTTCCTGTTAAGGTGATGTGGTATGCTCCTATAATACCACGGTTGAAACGTCTGTTCAGAAACAAAGAGCATGCCAAGTTGATGCGATGGCACAAAGAGGACCGTAAGAAAGACGGGAAGTTGAGAGCACCCACTGACGGGTCGCAGTGGAGAAAAATCGTGAGAACGTGGGCGGACTTTGCAGGTGACGCAAGGAACGTATGGTTTGGTTTAAGCGCGGATGACATTAATCCTTTTGGGGAGCAGAGCCGCAATCATAGCAGCTGGCCCGTGACTCTATGTATCTATAACCTTCCTCCTTGGTTGTGCATGAAGCGGAAGTTCATTATGATGCCAGTGCTCATCCAAGGCCCTAAGCAACCCGGCAATGACATTGATGTGTATCTAAGGCCATTAGTTGAAGAACTTTTAGAGTTGTGGAATGGAAAAGGTGTACATGTGTGGGACGAGCACGACCAGCGGGAATTTGACCTACTTGGGTTGTTGTTTGTAACCATCAATGATTGGCCTGCTCTCATTAACCTTTCAGGACAGACGAACAAGGGATACCACGCATGCACGCACTGTTTAGATGACACCAAATATATATATTTGGACAAATGCAGGAAGAATGTGTACCTGGGACATCATCGATTTCTTCCGACCAACCATTAATGTCGAAAGAAAGGCAAGCATTTCAAAGGCGAGGCAGATCACCGGAAGAATCCCGCCATCCGTACTGGTGATCACATAGTTGATATGGTCAATGATTTACAAGTAATCTTTGGAAAGGGTCCCGGCGGACTATCTGTTCCGAATGACGCTGAGGGACGCGCACCCATGTGGAAGAAGAAATCTATATTTTGGGACCTACCCTATTGGAAAGACCTAGAGATCCGCTCTGCAATCGACGTGATGCACATGATGAAGAATCTTTGCGTGAACCTGCTAGGCTTCTTGGGCATGTATGGGAAGACAAAAGGCACACCGGAGGCACGGGAGGACCAGCAACGTGAGCACGAAAAAGACGGCATGCATCCAAAGCAGTGTGAAGGGCCTGCCAGCTAAGCTCTTACCAAAGAAGAGAAGGAAATCTTCTTTGAATGCCTTCTCAGTATGAAGGTCCCGTCTGGCTTGTCATCGAATATAAAGGGAATAATAAAAATGGCAGAGAAAAAGTTCCAGAACCTAAAGTCTCATGACTACCACGTGATTATGACGCAACTGCTTCCGGTTGCATTGAGGGGGCTTCTACCGAAAAACGTTTGATTAGCCATTGTGAAGCTATGTGCATTCCTCAATGCAATCTCTCAGAAGGTAATCGATCCAGAAATCCGACCAAGGTTAAGGAGTGATTTGGCGCAATGTCTTGTCAGTTTCGAGCTGGTGTTCCCACCATCCTTCTTCAATATCATGACGCACGTCCAAGTTCATCTAGTCGACGAGATTGCCATTCTGGGCCCTGTATTTCTACACAATATGTTCCCCTTTGAGAGGTTCATGGGAGTCTTAAAGAAATATGTTGATAACCGTGCTAGGCAAGAAGGAAACATCTCCACGGGCCATCAAACAGAGGAGGTCATTGTGTTTTGTGTTGAATTCATTCCTGACCTTAAGAAGATTGGTCTCCCTCAATAGCAGTATGAGGGGAGACTGACTGGAAAAGGCACGCTATGAGCGGACTCAATAATATGTAGGGACGGGCATTCTTGGTCTCAAGCACACTACACAGTTCTACAGAATTTTACCTTGGTGACCCCGTATATCAATGTACATAAGAATATTCTGCGCTCCAAACACCCGGAGCAGTGTGATGACTGGATTACATGTGAACACATCAGGAGTTTCGGCAGTTGGTTGCAAACACATCTCATGGGTGACAACACTGTTTTTGATGAGCTGTACTCATTGGCCAAGGGACCCTCTTCGACTGTATTGACTTACAAAGGTACGAGATAAATGGGAATACATTTTACACGATCGCCCAAGATCAAAAGAGCACCAACCAAAACAGTGGTGTCCGCTTTGATGCAGCAACCAAGAGGGGAAAGGACACATATTATGGTTACATAGTGGACATATGGGAACTTGACTATGGACTTGATTTTAAGGTCCCTTTTTTCAGTGCAAATGGGTCAATCTATCAGGAGGCGGGGTACAGTTAGACCCACAGTACGGAATGACAACAGTGGATCTGAACAATCTTCGGTACACAGACGAACCATTCGTCCTAGCCAATGATGTGGCGCAGGTTTTCTATGTGAAGGACATGTCTACCAAACCGAGAAAAAGAAAAGATAATGAAGAGAATACATCATACGATGAGCCAAAGTGCCACATAGTTCTTTCAGGGAAAAGAGACATCGTGGGAGTGGAGGGCAAGACAGACATGTCTGAAGATTATGAAAAGTTTCATGAAATTCCTCCCTTCAAAGTCAAGGCTGACCCAAACACCCTGTTAAACGATGAAGATTATCCATGGTTATGGCGCAATAAGCAAAGGACACAAGCGAAGAAAAAGTGAAGACTTTCTCTCCACAACTATTCTGATGTTGCCTTTGATCTAGAATATCACTGCAGTTACATGTGAAGAAATGAAATGCCTTTTGTAACAGATGAGTTTTCATCCGAAACCCTGATACTTCGAAAGAGATTGTCCATTTTGTACACGAAGTGCATCCAGTTTTTGCCGTAACCCTCTCAACTTTTTAGAACATGCTATGTGGGTGAAATGATGATACCATGCCAACTTTCAACCTTTTCAAACTTCATTTGTAGTGCTTTTCAATTTCAATGTCATTTAGCTCAAAAAAATCAGTAAATGCATGAAAAATACCAAGTGAAATAAGAAAGGGTTGAAAATTTATGATGTGACTTTGAATGGTGCATTTTGAACACACAATAAGTCTGGAGTTCAAATAAGTTCAAAAAATGAAATGCCTTTTGTAACAGATGAGTTTTCGTCCGAAACCCTGATACTTCGAAAGAGATTGTCCATCTTGTAGACGAAGTGCATCCAGTTTTTTCCGTAACCCTCTCAACTTTTTAGCACATGCTATGTGGTTGAAATGATGATGCCATGCCAACTTTCAACCTTTTCAGAGTTCATTTGTAGTGCTTTTCAATTTCAGGGTCATTTAGCTCAAAAAAATCAGTAAATGCATGAAAAATACCAAATGAGGTCAGAAAGGGTTGAAAATTGATGATGTGGCATTGAATGGTGCATTTTGAACACACAAAAAGTCTGGAGTTCAAATAAGTTAAAAAAATGAAATTCCTTCGTAACAGACGAGTTTTCGTCCGAAATCCTGATACTTCGAAATAGATTGTCCATTTTGTACACGAAGTGCATCCAGTTTTTGCCGTAAATCTCTCAACTTTTTAGCACATGCTATGTGGGTGAAATAAAGATACCATGCCAAGTTTCAACCTTTTCAGAGTTCATTTGTAGTGCTTTTCAATTTCAGGGTCATTTAGCTCAAAGAATGAACTAATAGCAAAAAGAATGAACTGGAAAACTTTTATAAAACTCTAATAGCAAAAAAGAACGAACCAAAAAGAATCAATTAAAATATTCTGTTATGATCATCTAAAACAAAACTATAATATTCTTCGATAGCAAAAAGAATCAACTAAAAAGCTTTTATAAACCTCTAGTATTTTTGAAACTAAAAATATATGGAGGAAGACTTGTGAAGTAGGGTGTTGACCATGGCGTCTCCCACCCTCTCCTCCTCCCTGGTGACTCGAAGGGCGACTCCACAGGCAAATCCATGGCTTCCCCTCCTCGTGATCCTCTTCGGCTATGATGGCGCCTCCTCTTCTGGATCTCTCACCAGGAGTGAGATTTGCTGACCAGGTTAGAGCCAGATTTTCCACCCCTGTTCATTGCCTTGATCCACTCCACGCTTTCCATTTGGTGGTCTCCTTTAGCCGTTCCTCTTTCCCTCTCACCGTTGAGCATGTTAGCCTAGCGCTTCAGGCATGCATCAGTGGATCACCATCTGATCTTCATGTCATTCACCTTCGTGGCCATGTTTTCAAATTTTCTGTCATATCTACGGCGGTTGGGTTTATGATCTACCATCTTAGATCTTTTAGATGTCCTCTTTTCCAATGTTTCTTTCATCTTTGGGGTTTCGGAGGTCCTGCATGGACCCGGGAATACAACTCATCGCTTTATGAGCTCGATCACGAATGGACTACGGTGTCTAGATCTCCTCGTCGCATCCTCTCCGGTGCAAATTCCATCCCTGTTGGTCTCCGTCATCCTCCACCGCCGCCGTCGAGCTCCCAGACCCTCCCCAACAACCTTGCGCCTACCTCGGATCAGGAGCCATCTTCGGGCGCGGCCTGTTCTGTTCAAATTTCAAACCCTGGCTTTGGCACCCCGGCCCAATCACCCCATATTCGGCCCACGGGCCCATCACCCATTCGGGAAAACCATGGCGAACCCCAACAGCAGGCCACGACCCACTCCCCTCGCACCACTCCTTTACATGACCAGAACACTCCATTAGCCCATCCCTCCCTTGACAACGCTGTCACAAATCCTATTTCCCAGGCTTTATCTTTCTGTGGTAAATGTTTATCTCCTAGTCATCGCCGTGTGGATTGCAAAAATCAGTTTAGATGTCGTAGATGTTACAGATACGGCCACATATCTCATTTTTGTTACAACTCCAGGAACAAACCCCCCGTATATCAGGTAAAATCCTACCCACCTACCAAACCGCTACCCATACCCAATAGCCTGCATGACGACTCGTCTCCCCAAAACCCCACTTCCCCCCCTCAACTCGTCTGCCCACCCTGCCAAACCCCTTGTTCTCCATCGCAATCCTGCTCTGCTCCTCCATTGTTCTCCCACGCTCCCTCAAGCTCCACCGATGCCAAGGCCAACTACCCATGCGACCCCCTGCCTCTCCTCCCACCCGGCACTGCGATCATGGAGGCTGACGGCAATCGACGTCGCCGCACCTACCACTACCTTGGTGGCGAGCCTCTAGTCCAATCAGGGGACTGGGCCATCATCTCCCTCGCGCCACCTCCGGACCCCAACCAGTTCGAGACGGACGCCATGCTCATCCGTCACTTTTTTGACCATGAGCGTGGCTTCCGCATCACCGAGATCTCTCGCTGCGGGATGGGTGCTGCTTTTGTCCGCTTCCTGCACGCCTGCGACGTCGACACCGCACTACTAGAAAAAAGGCTATAGCTAATATAGACATGAATGGCGCACCACGTATGTGGTGCGCCACTGCTATATGGCAGTGGCGCACCAGATATAGGTACGCCATTACTGGCCATATCACTAATGGCGCACCACACCCACGGTGCGCCACTACTAACAATTTTTTTTTTCAAAACTAGTAATGGCGCACCAGGGGAAAGTGCGCCATTACTAGTTTTAACTAGTAATGGTGCACCACACCCTCTGTGCGCCACTACTAACAAATTTTTTTTTTCAAAACTAGTAATGGCGCAACTGGGGATAGTGTGCCATTACTAGTTTTAACTAGTAATGGCGCACCACACCCACGGTGCGCCACTACTACCAATTTTTTTTTATTTTTTTTTCAACACTAGTAATGGCGCACCATACACCAGGTGCGCCATTAGTAACCCTGGTTACCAATGGCGCATTCTTAGGAGGTGCGCCATTGGTAACCTGAGAGCAGCTAGATATTTTGGACAGCCACCTACCACACTCACTTTCCCCACTTCATTCTCTTCACCTCTACCAAGCTTGGTCTCGGCTGCATCCTCCTCCTCACCTCATTTGCACCATAGATTCACCCAAATTAAGTGGTTAAATTTCCTTTTTTTGATAGGTAAGTAAGGGGAAAGCTTTCTTTATGTTCTAGATCTACTTTTTTCTCCCTCCAACAACGTGCACACTTTTTATGGCCTAGATCTACGTATGTTTGTGGTGTTGCATATGTTTGTGTTTGGAGGTACCGGTATTTGAAATGCGATAGTTGCCAATATTTTGCCGGAATGTTGATTCATTTCCGTTTCGGCGAGAATTTGGCACTATGCATTCTTTTTGGTCCTATTTTTAGGCAAAGTCATGCCAAATTTTTTTTTGGTTCTAAAATATCGTTTTGCTCTACCCCGCAGGCGACCATGGTACGCACGATGACCGAAGGCATCATGAATAGCTTTTTGAGCTCCGCGAAGGCTGAGATGCTTCAAAAGAACGAGACGGAGATAAGATGTCCGTGTCGAAGATGCAAGCTGAGGAGCGTTATGGACCCAGATTCCAGACAGGTGCGGGACCACCTACTCGTGCGTGGTTTCATGGATGGCTATCGGTGGCAAGGTGATGAAGATGATGACGAAGTCATCCATGGGGGCCGGGCAAGAAATAAGGAAGGGCAGCAAGACAATAGCGGCGAGGGCGGGCGAGAAGACGAAGAATCTCCAGGACATGATCACGAATTAGATGCAGGACACAGTCATCATGTAGAAGATGCTGGACATGATGATGAGGAAGATCAAGACGAAGGGCATGATCATGAAGATGAAGATGAAGATGCTGGACATGATGATGAGGAAGATCAAGACGGAGTAGACGACGATGGACCATCGATGGGCTGGGTGCAGGACCCTCATATTCAAGAGCTGCTTCTCAAGCAGACGGGTAACGCAAGAGCTGCCGCCCGAGAGAAAGCCAAGCTAGATCAACTGGAGATAGACACGGTTACTCCATTGTATGAAGGATGCAGGCCCGAGGATACCCGCCTGAAAGTAACGCTCATGGCTCTGGAGATGAAGGTAAAACACAAAATGACCGACACATGCTTCGATGAGAACATGTCATTCTGGCACGAACGTCTTCCCAAGGGGAACAAGTGCCCGACCAGTTTTGAGGAGACGAAGAAAATCGTGTGTCCTCTGGATTTACCGCATGTGAAATACCATGTGTGCATGAACGATTGCATCATTTATCGGGACGAGCACACGGAGTCTACCATATGTCCGGTGGGCGGCGTCACTCGATACAAGAAGAGGAAGAAAGCTCCTCGAAAAGTGGTGTGGTACTTTCCGATCACTCCTCGTCTGCAGCGGTATTTCGCGGACCCTAAGCTAGCAAAGCTCCTGCGTTGGCACGCGGATAGGGAGGAGAAGAAGCGAGAAGATGACGGAAATGATTCGGAGATAAATAAAAAAGACAAGATGCTGAGTCACCCTAAGGATGCGAGCCAGTGGCAAGCGTTGAACTTCAAACACCTAGAATTTGGGGACGATCCAAGGAACATCGTGCTGGGCGCGAGAACCGATGGAGTGAATCCGTTTGGCAGCCAGAGAAGCACACATAGCACCTGGCCTGTGTTTGTGTGGATGTACAACCTTCCCCCTGGTTGTGCATGAAGAGGAAGTACATTCATATGAGTATGCTAATTGAAGGGCCGAAACAACCAGGGAACGACATCAATCTGTATCTGGGGCTGCTGAAAGAGGAGCTAGACACGCTGTGGAAAACGCCAGCCAATACGTGGGACGCCGCAGCGAAAGAATATTTCCCTATGAGAGCCGCACTGCTCACGACGGTGCACGACTATCTCGGTTACGGATATGTTGCGGGGCAGGTGGTCCACGGATTTTGTGCATGCGTCAGGTGCATGGATGACACAACGTATCACCAGCTAGATAGAGATCGCGGGTCTTCGAAAACCGTGTTCATGGGACATCGAAGGTGGCTTCGCGACGATGACGCATTGAGAAAACGCAAGGATATGTTCGATGGTGAAACCGAACCCCGAAGACGCCCGCGTACGAGGAGCGGCGAGGAAATAGATGAGCTGTTGAAAAATTGGAAAGAGTGCCCACCGCCGGGAAAGAAGTGAAAGGCGCCAGAGCCGCTGCTGAAGGTATGGAAAACGAGGTCTGTTTTCTGGCACTTGCCGTACTGGAAGATCCTCCGTGTGCCTCACAGCCTTGATGTCATGCATATCACGAAGAACGTGTGCGAGAGTCTGCTTGGTACCCTGCTCAACATGCCAGAGAGGACCAAAGATGGGCCGAAAGCAAGGGCAGACTTGCAATCAATGGGCATCAGGGAGGAGCTTCACGCAAAACGCCCTAATGATGATGATGATGATGATGAGGCGAAGGACACGGAAAGTCGTCGCAAAGGCAAAAAGGCCAAGAAGATCGAATATGACTGCCCTCCCGCGTGCTTCACTCTAAGTCAGGAGGAGATCGAGCAGTTTTTCACCTGCCTCGTAGGAGTAAAACTTCCTTACGGTTACGCGGGGAAGATTAGCAGATACCTAGACTCAGCGAAGCAGAAGTTTAGTGGGATGAAGTCTCACGACTGTCACGTGCTGATGACACAGATACTTCAAGTTGCAATCCGTGGGATCAAGGACGCGCACGTCCGTGAAACGCTATTTGGCCTATGCAACTTTTTCGACGTCATCTCTCGGAAGTCGGTTGCGTGAGGCAACTCAGAAGGCTACAGGAAGAGATCGTGGTGATACTATGCGAGCTTGAGATGTACTTCCCGCCCGCATTCTTCGATGTTATGGTGCATCTGCTGGTCCATATTGTGGAGGATATCATCCAACTCGGGCCGATGTTCCTGCACAGCATGATGCCGTTCGAAAGGATGAATGGTGTCATCAAAGGATATGTTCGCAACAGGGCACGTCCAGATGGAAGTATAGCCAAGGGCTTTCTGACCGAAGAGTGCATCTCCTACTGCATGAATTATCTAGGCATCGAGAACCCCGTTGGTCTGCCCGTCAACAGGCACCTCGGCAGGATCGCTGGATGGGGTCACCGCGAGGGTCGCCGCGAAATGCATGTCGACTTCAAGGGTCGACTCGCCGACTTTGAAAGAGCAAACCTAGTCGCGCTACAACACATAGACGTGGTCGATCCTTGGGTGGTAGAGCACAAAACCTTTATTGAGAAGACGTACAATGACCGAGGCCAACAGAGGACGGACGGAGATATAATCAAAGAGCACTACTCATGTTTCACGCGTTGGTTCAAGGACAAGCTTCTGTCGTACCCTTTACATGAGGATTGTTCCGCGGAAGAAAAACTCATATTCGCCTTGTCATAGGGCGCCGAGCACAACCTGATGACCTACGAGGCGTACGATATCAACGGCTACACATTCTACACCGAGGAAAAGGACATGAAGAGCGATTATCAGAACTCCGGGGTAACGATGGAATCCTACACCGGTAACGACAAGGACAGATACTACGGAAAGATCGAGGAGATCTGGGAGCTGAGCTACGCTGGAGAGAAGGTCCCGATGTTCCGTGTCAGATGGGCCAAGAGCGTCCTAAAAGAAGACCGGTATTTCACCACCATGGTTACACCCGAAGCCAAATCCAAGACCGCGGGCGCAAACGTCACCGCGAAAAATGAGCCCTGGGTACTGGCTTCCCAAGTGGACCAATGCTTCTTCATTACCGACCCGCCAAAGCCCAGTCGTGTTGTCGTGAGGAGAGGCAAAAGGAACATCATCCGAAAGGATGGAGTCGCCAATGAGCAAGACTTCGACAAGTACGGCAACCCAAAGAAGGAAGATGACGATGACGATGAAGTACCATACACCACAAGAAGAAGCAGGACCACCCTACCTAAAGGACGTCCGTTCAAGAGAAGAACTCCATTTGCGAAAAAGAAGGGCAAGAAGATTGTGAAAAGATAGCTAAGATCGAATCACGATGTGTCGGCCGCGTGTGTGTGTCAATGGCAAGCTCAATTATTACATGCAACTAAGTTGAAGTATGGAAATGGCATTTCTTCTGTTCTAGTCCTCTATCCAGTAACCTCTTTTGTTCAAAACAGTGGGGATTTATGTTGTCTGTACTTACCTTCCTTTTGTAACTTCTCTATCACCAAGTTGAAGTATCGACCACACCTTCTTCTTGGATTTGTAATTTTTGTTCTCCTCCCTCTTGTTTCGTTGCAAATCATCATTTACAGGCACCTTGGGCTTCTTTTTGTTTTCTTCTGGTATTTTAATTGTTTTAAATGTTTTACCAATTCACAAATGTTTTGCAATGCAAGTATTTGAAAATTAGTAATAACTACTTATATCGTAACATTTTAAAATTTATGGTCATTTAAAAAAAATTATTACATGCAACTAAAAATAAAAAAAAGTTAGTAATGGCGCACCAGGAGAAGGTGCGCCATTGCTATCACGGTGTTTATGGCGCATCTCTAAAAGGTGCGCCATTGCTAACCCTCCCCCCACTAAAAGATCCCAAATCCTCCCCAATCTCACACCTCTCTCCCCGGCTGCCCCCGACCTGTGCCGCCACCCCGACCCACTGCACCGCCGCCCCTACCTGCGCCGCCGCACTGCCTTCTCGGGCCCCCCTCCCCACTTGCCCCCTCGCGCTTCCCCTCGCCCTCTCCACCTTCTCCTCTCCCCCAGATCCGCGTCGGCAACCCGCGCGCGATGCGCCTGTCGCCGGCCACCTCGCACCGCCGTGGCAACCGTCGACCTCGTGCCACACCGACGTGCCCAAGCACTCCACCTCCCTCGACTACGTCTCCGCGGACAAGCCGCAGGACGCCGGACGCCCCCGCGACGCCTTCCCCGCCACCGGCTTCCTCCTCGGCCCGGCGGACTCCGTCGACAGCTCTCCCCCGAGCCCGCTTTGCTCACCTGCAGGTCACGGTGAGCTCCTCAAGGTTTGCCCTCCACTTCCCATCCCTTCCCTTCCTCATCTAATTTCCTTCCCTTCCCTGGTCTCTTCTCTGACCCCCATCTCATCTATCTTCTGCTCTCTTCTGATGTTCCAATGCTAGCAGCTTCTGTTTCCAATGCTGGCAGCTTCTGATGTGAAATGACCCCTTTCTCCTGAAATGTTGATTAATTTCCATTTCGGTTGAGAATGGGGCACTCCTAGGTCAAGAAAATTAGCAAAGGTCATGCCCAATTTTCTTCACCTAGAAGGTGCCCGATTCTCAACCGAAACGGAAATACAGCGGCATTTGAATGATGCAAAAATACAGCGGCATTTGACCTAGAAGGTGCCCGCTCCTTGTAGTTGCAAATTCGAAGGATGGGTGGGTTATAAGGATTCTTGTAGGGAGGCTCTAATGCTGCATTTGCATAGTTGGAACTATGCATAAATAATGCATGTGAAAGTGATTCTATTGGACCGCCACAGTAGAAAATTTGCTGGAAATAGAAAGTTGGATGCATCTGTTACTGCTGTTTTTGTGCTTCTGTTTTACTCCAAAATCCAAATAAATGTTTGCATTAGATGCTAGACAAAATGATATGCTTTTAAGTCACATAGAACCGTATCCATGCTCCACACAAGTGACTCATGGCAGAGTTATAGTTCCTCCTGTATTAACTGTAATTTTTCTACAGCAACTTTCAAGTTTCAGTTTCTTCCTGTAGCAGTAGTTCAGAACTTTCACACTACTGCAGCTCTGCTACCTCAGTTTCAAGCTAACCTAAAAGAATCAACTACTCTTATGCTTAAAAAAATGAGAACTTGTGTAGTAAATTACAGGATATCTATATGCATGGTGCATTGCTATACTGCAAATTCATAAGCAACAAAAATATGCGTGTAGCAAGAGCAATAGTGCACTTAGTAGGATAGAAAATATATAACCTGCAATAGTGCACTTAGTAGGATAGCAATAGTGCACTTGGAACAATCTTTTGGGTAAAGGGGTGTTTATAACCTGTAATGTGAAAATATATAGGATAGAAGAATAGATACTACCCTGATCTCATCCAATAACTATAGTAGCCTTTTTTCCTATTTAGAGCGAACATGGCCGACAACGATGAGGCCGGCGGTTCGGGCAAGCAATTTTGGGAGCTGTCCCAGGAGATGGAGGAAGAACCTCACCGCTATGAGGACGCCGCGGAAGACACCGATCCCGACTACACAACCCCTAGTGGCGTCAGGGATAACACCACTGATGGTGCCGCCGGGGATGCCACCACAGTTGATGGCAGCGCACGCACAGATGGCAACCGAAGAGGCAACGGAAGGACCGGCGCCCGAACGTGCTCAGCACCGTCAAGGACGAATTTACTAAAGTGTCCTCCAGTGGGCATCCAACGGCGCCCAAAGAATTAGTCAGTGGGTACGCGGGACAACTCGTGTGCATTCTCCGGAGCACCGTCTCGATCAACACCGAGAACCTAAGGCATCGTGACCGAGGGAATTTGCGCAACCTCCTCTTCACGAAGCTGCACGAACGATACAAGTTCCCCGGTGACTTCGCAAACACACGCCTCTCAGGGAATAAAGTGAACAGTGCCACCCTCACGAAGATGAGCACGGCCCTAGCTACTTGGAGAGCCGCGGTGAAGAGAAGGATTCTAAGTGGTGATAGTTATGAGAAGATCAAGGAGACAAATCCTTCGATCAGCGAAGCTGACTACTAGGAGTTCAAGATCAAGTGCGAGAGCAACGCATCCGCGGAATCAAGTCAGTGGGGGAAAGATATGCAGGACTTGAACTTAGGACACCACACACTCGGTCCCGGCGGTTACAGAGTGGCGGAACCTATATGGGACAAGGAGGACGCGGAGCGTGCCGAGCAAGGCCTACCGCCCCTCTTCGATAAATACCGTTACAAGCAGACCAGGAACTATGTCAGGGCCCGGTACAAGGTGTGCCCGATAACAAAGGAGCTTACCACGGATCCGAAGACCAAGGCGCTTGAGCTTGTTCTGGTAAGGAATACACCCCCGCGTAATTAGCTCCATATGGTTGCATTCTAATTAATGAAGCCAAATTTCTAAATGGTTCACGTTCCTTCCGCAGGAAACTGAAAGCAGTAGCGCGAGGGCTCAGAGCTCCCCATCTGTCCCTTGGGACAGCACTTTAAATAGGCCGTTGAACGTAATGAAACACAAGGATAAGTTCAGTAAGCCGTCGTCAGCTGGTCGTGTGGCCGGCAAAGGCTTGTCCACGAAATGGTCGGAATACTATAAGGCTGGGCGAAAGGAGAGAAAGACTAGCTCGAACAGCCAGGAGCGCGAGGTTCAAGAACTCAAGGCACAAGTGGCGCGGATTCCGGAGAAAGTCCAAGAGCAAGTGCGAGACCAACTGGGAGCGATGATCACCACCATTATGCCTACCTTGCTTGAGGGGCTGCAGGCGTGGATTGCGGGCAGCCAACAGGGGCCGCCCCCGATTCCCAGCTTCACGGGCAGCAACTCGCACAACGCGCCGGCGCCATTGGTGTCTCCGGCGTCGGCGCCGGCATTGGAGCTTAATGCACCCGGGTGTGGGAAGAATACGCCGGCCGGCACCCCGGTAGCAAGCGGCCACTCCGTCACTTGCACGCCCGCCGTTGGCGGTGCCTCGACATTAGCCGAGCTCGATGCCATCACGGTAACTAAGCCTCGGCTGATGACTTCATCTCCTTTCCTTTGACTGGGCATCCCTGACGCCCTACATGTTTTCGCAGGGCGCCGCCGACATTCCATGCACTCTCCTACACTTCGTGGACGGCGAGTTGATCGATGTCGCCAAGGCCAGAATCATTCAACCGGGCAACCGCGTGTTCCACGGTAATCCAATGCCACCCACCATGTATAGGGTTCAACTGGTTCGGGTGCTGCGGGGCTGCGACGACTTGTTACCTCCGTTTCGACCCCCTGGGGCTGACGAAGATGATGTGATGACCCTCAGCGCCTGCTTAAGTTGGCCCCTGCTTTGGCTGAAGAGCCAGATTCGTTTGGGGGTGGGGGACACCACCCCACAGACAACACCGCCAGTCGTGCCGGTGCCTAGCCATGGCAAGACCGCCGCAACGCTACCGCCGTCAGCTGATCCGGACATGCATATGGCACAGGATCCGGACGACGACGACGGTACATTTTCCAACGTTGATATGTACTTCAATGAACATGGGTACGGTGACGAATTCTTGGGGCCTCCTTCTCAAGAACCCAACCCTGCAAAAGACGATCACGATCTAGCTAGTACCGCGGAGAAACCCAATTGCAACAGGCGTCATCTGGCGTTCAGTTCTCAGGAGACGCCTCCAGCTGCCGCCTTCACCGAGCCTCAAATAACCGAGGTGCGAAATATTATCAGCCCCAACACACTCAAGAAGGTGGTCTCTGAGCAGAGCTCGATCCCATTACAGCAGAAGAAGTAGAAGGGACGGAAAAGAAAAAATAACAAGGGTGCGAGCTAGCCGGCACTGAGTACGATCCGTGCTCAGAACGGGCCACCTTCACCTAAGGATATCTCGAGGAGGGTGCATGTGGCGGGTAGGCCGATGCTACCGACTAATCTGCTCAATGCTGCAACCGGTGCTATGCGGAGTCTGCATGACAGTGTTCTTTCTATGGAGAAGCGGCGTCTCTCCGAGAATGATGTGGCATACCAGGTTTTCGTGGCCAAGGTGCCAGAGGGCAAGGGCTTTGTCGATAGCACCATCGGGCGTATGATCGTCCTGCGGTTTGATGACATCTTCGCTATGTTTAACCTTCGTCGGCTGCACTACACCTTCATTCGGCTATTTTCGCTCAGTATGGAGATGCGGATCATTAGAGACAAGACACCGAACATCGTGATAGTCGACCCCTTCTACATGTGTGCCAAGATGTTGGGCAGCGCTGGGGACCAGCAAGTCGCGAGTTCATACCTCCTAGGCGTCATTCTGGCGAACCCAGATAAGGATAACTTCCTCGTGCCTTACTTTTCCGAGTAAGTCATCCCCTCACCGCCCCGTAACATATGATTTCTTAGATTTCGATCGTTCTTTTTTTTCTAACAGTCCGTGTTTTGTGCAGTGACACACATTGCACACTCATCCTCTTAAGCCCGAAATATTCCATGGCCACGTATTTCGAATCGGACCGTTAGTCGAAGAAAGACTACACAAATATCAAGAAAGTTCTTGATGATGCTCTCCCCGGCTACGCCAAATCTGGAGGCACCTTCAGGAGGCCAATTTGTAGGTACGGCAAGCAAGTGTTCACCCACGTAACAACGTTCCCCTACGTCAAGCAGCCGCCTGGCAATCAGAAGGATGCCTACTACGCCCTCCATCACATGCGGGCGATCGTACGGGACCATAATCACCTTATGCTACCAACTAATCTCAAAGATTGGGCCACACGCTTGTCGGCAATCCAGGACGCGGACATCAGACAAGAATTCTTTCGCATCCAGTCGGAGTTTGCGGAAATCATCTATCAAGATGTCCTTCGTACCTCGGGGCAGTTCTACCTCAAATATCAACCGTCCAACAGTGAAATAGGAACAACGCTACAAATGCAGGCTGACAACGACCGCACATTCATGACCATCATGGAAGACGGCGGCTTCATCCACGCTCCGGTCCCTGAGTCGAGTCGAAAGCATTGATGCAATGTAGTTATGAAATATCGATTAGCTCATGTTGTAATTAAACTTTAATGAACTTGTATGTCTCTTTAGTTTGGACAGTCGTTCAACTTATATGTAATCGATGCTATTTATTAGTAGGACCATGAATCGTGCTATTAATGTGTTGCTTTTCTCTTCCGATCCTTTTGTTGCATACTTATATATTGCTTATATATTATCTGTGAATTGCTACTAACGTTTTGTTTGTCTAGTGCATAGAGATGCCGTCGTATGTCGTGAACAAGGGTAAGGTTCCCGGAGTCTACGACAACTGGGAGGAGTGTCAGAGACAGGTTCACCGTTTCAGCGGTAACAGTTACAAAGGGTACACCACTAGGGCGGAGGCGGAAGCTAGATACGCGCGCTATCTAGCGGGAGAGAGGAGGGAGCAGAGGAGGAACCGGATGAAGACCAGTTTCATCACGATGATGCTCATCGTGACCGCAGCTCTCTTCTATGTGATGGTAGTTTAGATGATCGATATCGACTTTGTAATGTGACGACAAACTCGGCTAATATGATGAACTTTGCTAATGTCTCGAGACCTAAACTTGGCTAATGTTTGAACTTTGTTCGCTATTTCGATTTTGGAGACTAATATGATGAATTCTATTGTGTGATGTTTATATTCTGTGCTGTAACGTATTTTGTAACCTGTGCAAATACCAGAAAAGCATAAAATAATAATTCATAATATTCATAGTAGTGGCGCACCGCATTGAGCACTAGTGGCGCACAAAGGCTAAATACCAGTGGCACATTATGGGGCATAGTAATGGCGCACTTGGGGGCATACGTGAAGGTAAATATGGCCCCTAGGAGGCATAGTAATGGCGCACTGTTGGACATAGTAATGGCGCACTACGTGGTGCGCCACTATTATCTGGGATACTAATGGCGCACCAGTGGTGCGCCATTACTATTTGTTACTAGTGGCGTGTTAATAGTGGCGCACCTATAGTGCGCCATTAATAGCAAAAACAGGTGCGCCACTAAGAGCCTTTTTTCTAGTAGTGCCGCCATTGCCAACAGCCTTACTTCGTTGGGGACTCAGTTCTGCGCGTCATCCGCCATGACAGAGGTATAAACCATAGGGACTGCACTTTGACGCATGATGCTTGGATTATGATGGTCAACTTTCCACTTAAGGCATGGAGGCCTGACAAAGTTAGAGAGTCTGTTAGTGGTTTTGCCAAATTCTTAGTCTGGAACAGAGATATGTCAAATAGAGCTCGTATTCTTATCAAAGTTAGAGTGCCTGATCTGCTGGAAATCCCTGTTAGTCATGTCATTTGTGAGAGCTTAGATGATTTTGGGCATGGTCAGTCATGGACATGTGCTGTTTATATTCTTCAAGCTGATCTTCTTGGAGCCATGGGGGGCGATGAGGACCCAATCCCCCCTGATGGTGTTATGCACCCAATGCCACTTGCTCCTTTTGGTGGAATTTGGCATGATGCTGACTTTGCTGGCAATGAAGATTACCATGCTGCACCTGCTGCCCACCATGAACCTGATGAAGGAAATGAGGATATTACCATGGTCAACACACCTCCTCAGAGCCGTGAGCATGAACAACATGATCACCCCTTTCAACCTGCTATCGAGGCTACTGATTCCTTCATTGCTTTGCATGAAATGATGTCAAAAATTATGGCCTCTGCTCCTGCCATACTTGAACAACTTGCTGGCTCCTCTGTAGTCAGCTCCAGGTGCCAGCTGAACAATGTTGAAGATGAGCATGGTCCAATTAAGAAAAGCTTGCTCACTATAACTACTGAGCACCCCAATGATGCAGTTGTCTCAATGGTGCAAATCTCTGAACTTCCTGTTCTATCTGAAACCAGCAGCATGCAAAACCCTGAACAAGTTCCATCCCCTGCTTTGCTTGATTTCCTCGCAAGTACTCATAACTCTCCTGATAATGAGAACCCACATGCTACTGTCAATGAGCTACCTATTGCACTCTCCTCACCTGCTGTCAACAAGAGGAAGAAAGTCAATGCACCCCTGGATGTGAATGATCTGCGCCGCAGCCGTCGTCTTGCTAGCTTAAGTGTTGGTTTTGAGCATGAGATCCGTGACCCTACTGCTGCCCCCCCCCCCCCCCAGAGCTTCCCCTCAAAACCATCCATGCCATAGCTACAAAGCAGTGTCAGATCCCTCCTGAGGAGGTTTCTAGAGAGAAGATGAAGGCCCCTGTTGATCATGAATAAATCTAGAATTGCCAGTAGATGGTCTTGCTGTGACAAGACCCAAATAGGCCTTAAGCCTCCTCTTTTTTTATCCTGGTGCTGGTTACTTGTTTTTGCTTTATTTATGAACCTGGTCTGTAAGGAGTTAAACTCCATTATTACCTTTTGTGGCTGGGACCTTATGCTTTCTTTACATTGCTATCTGAGATGTCTGAATGGTCAGTATGGTTGTGGCCAGTTAAACAATTATATGGCATCAAGCTTAGCCCTCTAGTTTTTCTCTACTTCTTTTACCATAATTTTGATCCCTGATAAAAGAGGAATGATTAAGTCATTTCCATATGGATGCACACCTCTCAATTATATCAATGAATAGAACTTGGAATATCTTAAACTGGAATGTCAGAGGGATAAATTCTCAAACCAGATGGGACAATTTAAGAGCTAAAATTGATGAAAGCAATTGTGGTATAATTTGCATTCAAGAAACAAAAAGAGATTCTTTTGATCTGGCTTATCTCAGGAATTTTACTCCTAGAAGATATAACCAATATGCTTATACCCCCTCAATGGGTCTTTCTGGTGGCCTTATTACTATTTGGAATGGTAGCCTATTCAGTGGAACTATTATCAGCCAATCTTCTTATCAGATTACAGTCAAACTGATATGCAATTTGTCTGGGCACATTTTCTATATTAGCAACATTTATGGCCCTTGCCAGAATGAGGACAGATCTGATTTTTTTGACTGGTTAAACATTATTGATGCCTCTCAAATGGATCACTGGATGCTTGTGGGTGATTTTAATTTAATCAGAAGCCCCCATGACAGAAACAGGCCAGGTGGAGATACAAATAAAATGCTCATGTTCAACAGCCTTCTGCAGCAACTAGATCTTGTGGAAATACCTCTCAAAGGAAGAAATTTCACATGGAGTAATATGCAAGATATGCCCTTGTTGGAAAAGTTAGATTGGATATTCACCTCTGCAAAATGGACTTTGTCCTTCCCAAATACTCTAGCTCACCCACTAGCTAGAGTTTCTTCAGATCATACCCCAATTCACATCCAGATTGGCAGTGACATTCCAAAGGCCTCTATCTTCAGATTTGAAAATTACTGGTTTGAATTTGATGGATTTTATGAGACTGTTTTACAATGCTGGAACAGAAATCAATAATTGGAAAACTCTGCAAAAGATATTGCTGCCAGATTCAAAGGCCTTAGAATGGGTCTCAAAAACTGGAGCAAAAATCTCTCTAGACTCAACACAAATATCTCTGCCTGCAAATATGTCTTTACAATGCTTGATGGCATTGAAGACCAAAGGAACCTAAGTATTATGCAAGTCAATTTCAGGAATATACTGAAAAAGCACATCACCAAGTTATTGGAAGTTAAAAGAATTTATTGGAAATCCAGATTTAAAATGAGAAGTGTGAGACTGCATGATGAAAATACTGATTTTTTTTCTTGCTATGGCTACCCAAAGCTACAGAAAAAATTACATTACTTCTATTATTGGTGATGATGGAAATTCATATCAAAATCTTGATCATAAGGCAGCAATTATTTGGAAATCCTACAAAGATAGATTGGGCAAATCCCTTGATCCTCAAATGCTTTTCAACCTAGAAGAACTCGTCCAACCACATAATCTTTCAGAACTTGAGGCTCCTTTTTCTATGGATGAGATTGATCAGGTAATTAAAGACTTACCCACTGATAGAGCCCCTGGCCCAGATGGTTTTAATGGCACCTTCTTGAGGAAATGTTAGGATATTATCAAGCAAGATATCTATACTATGATTTGGGATTTCTTTGAAGGCAATTGTGATATTCAAAGTATAAATACTGCTTTCATTACTCTCATTCCAAAGATTTCAAATCCTGAAAATATGAATGATTTCACACCTATTTCCCTGGTCAGCCTTCCTCTTAAAATTATCACCAAACTAATGGCAAATAGAGCTCAGAAAATCATCACTTCTGTTATCCATCAGAACCAATATGGATTTATCAAGGGAAGAAACATCCAAGACTGTCTGGGTTATGCTTTTGAATATCTCCATCTATGTCACCAATCAAGAAAGCCTATCATCACACTCAAATTAGATTTTGATAAAGCTTTTGACAAGGTTGAATATAAGGCTGTTATTGCTATGTTAAAGGCTAAATGATTTGGACCTAGATGGATAATACGGGTATCAAATATTCTACACTCTGCATCCACCTCTGTTTTACTCAATGGAGTTGCTGGCAAGAAAATTATTTGCAAAAGAGGAGTCAGACAACGGGATCCACACTCCCCCCTCCTATATATAATTGCTATAGACTTACTACAATCAGTTGTAAATGCTGCTTTGTCAAATGGAGAGCTTTCTCTTCCCATCAATCATGCATATGGTCAAGACTACCCTATCATTCTATATGCAGATGATACCTTAATGATTATGCCTGCTAAGGAAGATCAGCTTATCCACCTAAAATACCTACTCAACCTTTTCAGTCTATCTACTGGTCTTTTTGTTAATTACAGAAAATCCTCTATGATCCCCATCAACATTGACCAGCAGTCAGTATCTATGCTTGCAAACTCATTTGGATGCAAGGTTGAAAGCCTTCCTTTTACTTATTTAGGACTCCCCATGGGCACCACCAAACCTACTGTCCTATATCTTATCCCTGTGATATCCAATATTGATAAGAGACTGTCTGGAGTAGCAAGATTCATGAATCATTCTGGCAGGCTTACCTATATAAACTCTGTTGTTGCCTCCATGCCTATATTTGCCATGTGCTCTCTTAAAGTTCATATCACCATAGTGGATCATGTTGACAAATCAAGCAAAAAATTTCTCTGGTATGGAAATGAGATTAATAAAAGAGGCAAATGTCTGGCCAGCTGGGATATGATATGCAAGCCAAAACAACAAGGAGGTCTTGGTGTCCTAAATCTAAGAGAGCAAAATAAAGCCCTCCTTATCAAACACCTATACAAGTTCTACAACCAGCATGATGTTCCTCGGGTCAAATTAATTTGGGAGGCCTATTACCAAAACAATGAAGTTCCACACTCCAACAGAAACAAAGGTTTTTTTGGTGGAAGGATTGCATGAAAATGTTTGAGCTATTCAAAGATATGACTTCCTGTGAGGTTAAATCAGGAAATTCTACAATGTTGTGGGAAGACGATTGGAATGGTGATATCATGAAACTAAAGTTCCCTGAATTACACTCCTTCAATCAACAGGAGAACATATCTATTTGGGCTGCCAAAGGTTTGGAGAATTATTATAGCTTATTCCGACTACCACTGTCCATTACTGCCCACCAACAGTTCCACCTACTATCTGATCAGTTAAATAACATCAGGCAAAATAATGATCATGATAACTGGAATTTCACTTGGGGCAGCACTATAAACATGACCAAGAAGATATACAATTTCCTAATGAAAAATGAAGATGCTAATGATCCATTCAAATGGATATGGAAATCATGCTGTTTACCAAAGCATAAATTCTTTTGCTGGCTGATGCTCAATGACAGAATAAATACATATGACCTATTGACTAGGAAGAGTATGCACCTCGAGTCCACAAAATGTGTCTTATGCAATGTTGAAGATATGGAAGACAGAACTCACCTTCTCTTTTCCTGCCCATTTAGTCAAGGATTTTGGTGGAACATTGGCTTTGAATGGAACACAGATTTGGATATCCATGATATGATAATTGATGCTAAACAAAGACACCAACTTACTTATTTCATGGAAATATTGATTGTGGGCGGCTGGAGCATCTGGAATCAAAGAAATGGCATGATATTTGAAGGAATCCCTTGCTCTATCACTGAATGCAGATATGATTTTATCAGAACTTTCAAGTTAACCATGCTGAGAGCCAAACCTAGTTTGAAGGATGGCATGTCATCCTAGATTGATAATATTTAATTTTCTCCTTTCAATAACTCCTATTTGTATTCCTAGCTATCTCTGGTTGTCCCCCCATCAACCATTGTAAGACTATGTTATGTTTTTTCCTTATTAATGAAAATGACTCACAGTAAGGCCTTTGCCTTACTTTTTTATGGTAAAAAAAACTAAAATTATATAAAATTTATGCAACTAAAATTATCACAGTATTTTTTGTTCAAAACATTAATAGCAAAAAGAATTTTCATAAAGTATATTTTTGTTAGAAACTTTAATAGCAAACTAAAATAACAAAATCTATTTTTATTAAAACACCCATTTAAAATAACCTAAAAATACCAAATTTAATATAATGATAAAACACACTAATATTAAATTGCAGGAAAAAGAAGCACTCAAAAATCTATTTTTAAAGTAAATTTATTCACAAACTAGTGATTCGCACAAATTTCAAAGAATTTATATTTAAACTATTCAAATTTGAAAACTAATGGCACTAACAGAAAGTTTACAATTTTTGTGACCTAAAGCTAAAAGAACTACTCAAAAACTCTAAGTATTTAGCTGTAAGTAGAAACAAAACAAAATAAATAAAGAAAAAAACAAAACAAAAATACTGGAAAAAAATTAAAAAAATGCCGCCTACTGGGCCACCACGGCCTGCATACGACTAGAAACCCAACACGCTAGTTGGGCCAGGATGCAAGCCTGCAGAAGGCCCAGTAGGCCCACAGGCAGAGAGAGTGTGTATAGGCCCGTAGGCCTGCATTAGAGAGGAGCTCGAAGTGGTAGGCGCAGCCGCGCTTATAAACCAGTGTCGAAGCCTCTCAGCTAGCAAGGTGGGACTAAACATCCAACCGCACCGCTGCTGTGCCAGGCACAGGCCTTTGGTCCCGGTTGGTGGCTCGAACCGGGACCAATGCCACCCTTTCGTCCCGGTTGGTGGCACCAACCGGGACCAATGCCCCCCTTTAGTCCCGGTTGGTGCCACCAACCAGGACCAAAGGTCTCTGCTTCCCGCCCTTTGGGTTGATGAAAACTAACCTTTGGTCCCAGTTGGTGGCACGAACCGGGACTAAAGGGGGCGTTGGTCCCGGTTGGTGCCACCAACCGGGACTAAGGGATTTGCTATATAAGCCAACACTTAGGAATTTTTTCCCAAGTTCTCACATTCTCCCCGATGCCGCCAGCCTGCTCCTCGTCGCTGTCGCCATCGCCGCGCCCTGCCCCGTCACCGCTCGCTCCTCATCGCCGTCGCCGTCCCTGCCCCGACGCCGGCCGCTGCTCCCTGCCCCAACGCCGTCCCCCTCTTCCATCGCCGCGCCTCCTCGTCGCCGTCGCCGCACCCCCTGCCTCCCCGCCAC